>KI422524.1:38117-69261 GCA_000473375.1 Anopheles culicifacies | reverse complement strand
GCTCTACCCATCCAACAGTTACTTATCGCACGTTAAACGTGCCTGTGTATTCCCCAATGCTTGCGCTGACGAACGCATGACGATCAAGTGCGATCGACGACGACAACGACGACGGAGATGAAAAAGCATGTGATCTGATGCAGGAAAAGTGTGTGTTCTGAGGGAAAACAAAAAACCAGCTAAGTGCATTTGTTTTGTGTTGGTCACGCTTGCAAACGGCCAATTCCTGTGAGTGAACTGTGGACAATACGCGACACGGAAGATTTTAGAGTACTACAGAATGTTTGAAAAACGCTTTAAACGTCCAAGCGTAGCGAACGGAGACGGTTTAGTATTGTACTGCAACCAATATAGTTACTACTGCCACAAGGTATGCTAAAACTGTTTACTATAAATTTACCTAAACTGTTTACTATAAAAGTGCCATCAACCGTCATAGTGTGTAGAGATATGAGATAAATTATTTTTTGAAATTAACTTAAATATTTTGGGCATAAAAATGACGAACATTTTGGCCGAGGTTGATGGCACACTATTTATCTTTCGTTTTATCATCGTTAAACGCATCAGCTTCTATTATCATTACGTAATGTGTTTGAGATGGAACGACGATACGCTTTTCGTAACAGAAAAGTTGATCTTCTATCATGCATTACAAATTGTTTAGCTAACAGGAAGGCAACACGGACATGCATTCAATTTGTCACCGAATGAGCGCATTGCACTTAACCTTGGCTTTACACAGACCCCGACCATCTAATGTTTGTGCGGGCATTTAAACAACAGTCATGTGCTCCATATGCGTACATGAAGAGCGAATAGTAATCGGTCATGCATCACCGGACACTGGTGTGTGGTTGCGTGGGAGAGGAGTAGTGAGGGTGTGTTGTTTATCTAGCTTCATCTTCCTCCCATAAGTTGATCGTTTCTTTCTGGGCAGTAGTGCTTCTGCGTTTAAAACGGTGCGTTATTTTCATTTGTACTGCTATTCCTGTTATCTGGGAAGATAACGTTATTCCAATTCATTACCGCCGGCAACCAGCGATGAATGCGTTAGCCCGGCAAGATCATTTAATTAGAGTGAGAGACCAATGATGATCACTGTTTGTTTGCTTTGCTATTCCCTTTTTCGGCGTAGGTTCTACAGGCGCTGCACGAGAAAGGAATCCGGTTCACCAAGTATGATATCGATGTCACGAATGATGAGCACTTTTCCGAATGGTTCCTTGAGCTGAATCCGCGTGCTGAGTTGCCGGTGCTGCAGAATGGATTACTGATCGTGCCCGGCTCAAGTCGCATACTGGACTATCTGGAGGAAAACTATCCTAAGGGTAAGTGGTGTTTAAGTCTAACCATACAATTCCATTGCATGATCAATCTTTTCATTTCCATTAGATAAACCACTGCGTATGCCAATCGGGACGGATAAGCTGATTTTTGGCTTTCGGCAGACGATCGAAAGTCTACCGATCGGTGTTATAACGATCGGATCCTTTCTTCATCCTCAGCACGTGGGTAGTCCAAAGTTTCCGTTCGTATTGCCCGTGCGCCAAACGATCCTTGCGCGGGAGGAATCGCTTGCCGAGCGGCTTCGTTCGTACGCCGCGGAATATCCGGCCTTTGCGGAGGTTCTTCTAAAGAAGGCTGATTTCCACGAAAGCAAACGAAGCATCATCGCAAGTGAAGAATATTTCTGCAAGCTATTGGTAGCGTTGGACGAGTTTCTGAGCAGTGTGGAAGGATATCTAACAACGCTCGACATGGAACAGTGTTGGCTAACTGGAACGGACACGTTTACGATGGTCGATATCGCGCTTGGTACGCTGCTTCACCGGCTGTACGTACTCGGACTGGAGGATCGTTTCTGGGGCGAAGGAAAAAAGCCCCACGTAGGACGGTACTTTACGAAAGTGTGTCAACGCGACTCGTTCCAAAGCGTTCTCCCTTCGAAGGTATCGATATTGCGCACGGTATGGATCAATACGCCACCGGTTTATAAGGCGGGATTAGCCGCCGTCTCATCCGTGTTAATTAGTTCCACCCTTTTGAAGCGATAATAATCTCAACAAGCTGCTGGTAGTGTGGCGGTCGTTTTTGGTTTACGTTACAAAGACATTCAATATTCTATTGTTCAAAAATCAAAGATGTTAGCAGAGTAAATGAAATAAGGATGAGTGTAAAAAAAAAAGTAATTAAACCATGCACACAGCTCAAACACATTCCAGGCCTAGTTTTACGCTATTACTACTACAACAAATGGCAAGAATAAACAGTACACGTTCAGAGTTTAGCAAGTTTCCTACTTGTATTTGGTCGTTCGAAGAATTACAACAGAATATAACGCGGAACAATAATATC
Organism: Anopheles culicifacies; assembly: GCA_000473375.1. Taxonomy (NCBI): domain Eukaryota; kingdom Metazoa; phylum Arthropoda; class Insecta; order Diptera; family Culicidae; genus Anopheles; species Anopheles culicifacies. The sequence continues at coordinate 66,903 of KI422524.1, read as the reverse complement.
AACGAAAACATAATGTTAACACAACAACATCCGTTAAGTAATCGAAGGTGAAAAACATAAATAATAACGTGTACGTCTGCCTCATAAGTATGTATAACTAAACAACAAACCACCAAAGACGCGTTATAAATGAGAGAACACAATAAACCTAAACCTAACAGGGCGTATAGCTTTTTTGCGCGGTGGTTTCATTTTCCCCCCTCTTGCTCGTTAGCTATCGTTGTCGTTTGACTCTTTTTTTTATAAAAGTAGTTTTAATGTCATGCAGTAAGTCTGTTCTGCTAGAGGCACTTCTATTGATACTTTCTGACAAAAACCTCTTTCGCGATCGTGTGATCGATCCACCATCGCCTTTTGCTGCTCGATCGTAACCTACGCATATGATTGCACTTGTTTTGTCGGTATCATCGGTTTCGGAACCGGCAAACTAGATCTGCAAAATGGAAAGACACAGGATTGGTTGGTAGAGTGATGATGTGATTGGAATATCTTCATGCGCCTTAATTGTACGTCACACACAGGAGGTCTGTACAGCATAGAAATGCGTTCCAAGGAAAACTAATGTCTCTAGTTCAAATGAAACAGTTCCATCACCTAGTAGCAGGAATTTAAAGTATTGCCATTCATCTAATCACACTGAGCGATTGTGCATTCTGCTGCTGCCAAAGCATATTCCGATTGATTTACAGCAAAACATTGTCCCCAGTCAAAACGTACGTATTACCTACAATTTACAATCATCATTACCATTTTAAAAACATTCTAAACAAACTAAAAGGATGGTAGTACGACACAATCACACACACACATACACAAGCACACGCACTACGAGTCAAACCGCTCAAAGCGACTACGATAGCGAGCGTACGAAGGATGGTTAAAGTCCGCGTTGCTATAGTTACTACCACTGCTACTGCTAATGCCACCGCTACTGGTACCTACACGTGAACCATACAGATGACTACTTACGAATGATCCCTGCATACCACTGCCCGATCCTTCCAGTGGGGATGCGTTCGTACCCGTCGCCGAAGGATTGATCGGTTGCCTAGCCGCGTACAGTGGCATTCCCATGAATTTGGGAATCTCTTTACTACCTGGCGTGTTGTTTGCATTCGCACCAGCCGCTCCCGAAGAACCGCCGTGCTGCAGTAAACTGGCCCTTCGTCGAAGTCCTGGAATTTCTGGCTTGCTGATGGATTGGTAGTTAAACAACCCTTTTCCAACGGGATCGGGTAACACGGTCGGTATCGGGTACCAGGCACGGTACGTCACAAACCACGTTACGACGGCAATAATGCCGCTAAGCACCTTCTCTACCATCCGATGGTGGTAGAGCATCGTTCCGACGAGCATCAGATCCCAAAGCAGCTGCAACATAGTCATCCCGACAAAGAACAGTCGTATGGTGGGCGTGAAGCGGTTATAGAAATATTTCAGTGCCTTGAGATCTTCGTCCTTTAAGCTTTTGAGTGGATTGGACGTTTGTGACGTGTCGTTGTTGTTGCGATTGTGCTCCTCGTTGCGCAGTAAATCCTTTATACTTTCCCATCCAATAATGGGACGTGCCTCCTCCATCAGTACCAGGCTAGAGTAGATCAGGATGAACGCATGGCCGGAGATGTCGAAACCATTCCACAGGTGGCCCGCCTTAAGACAGCCGGTCTTTGCGTCAAATCCGCGCACGCTGCAACGGCCATAGCTTGATTCGATGATGTTGAACAGCTTTGTCCAAACGAACCAAAACACGGTCGCGATACCGAGTCGGGGAAGATGGTTTCTTAGTAGCCGCTGATTATCACCGCAGCATATCGTGATCGACGTCATGGCCAGATAGGGAAACGAGAACAGTAACGTCCATGCCCATCCTAGCTTAACGAAGTATACGTTGAACAGATTGTCCGTGCGTGCCAGGTAAGTCTTTGGGTATGGCAGAAAATCGCCAATGAGAGACACAATGAACAAAGAACCCAGATACAGCGGGACCTTAAGACTGGTGTCGAAGAAAATGATCTTTTTGCACACGTGTAGCACCATCATTGTGAGCACTTCCCTTATGGAGGTCGGTGTGGCGGTTGGCCGGGTGCCCTTTGCTTCGCTCCGTGCGGTTGTATCGTTTAACCCCTGACGAAAGTTCATCTGCGGCCGGGCAGTATTTCCTCCTCCTGCTGCTCCTCCACCACCTCCTCCGGTGGCAGATGGGGTGTGAATTGGTTTTCGTTTGTTTGCCATCTGTAGTAAGTGCTGTTCCTACGGTTGTTCGTCGGTATCGTTCTGAATTTGTATTGTGCAGCGCGGAAATGAAATAATAAAGGACAAAGCTCTTTGTTGATTAATCGCTTGGTGAAGATGATGACGACGATGGGAAACTTGGAGCGAAAAAAGAAAGTGCAAACATAATGTTTCGCTTTTGCTGCCGAATCGGAGCGGTGCGCCATGCAAATTGGATCGAACTTAAAAATAAACACAGCCACTACATACGCACGCTACGCGGGAGGGAAGGAAAAATGGTGCAGGCAATGGCTCGCCCGTCCAGTTTTCATACAGCCCCCTTTGCATTCCAAAAATAAAAAGCCCACTCTCAATCAAACGTCGTTTCCGCATGATGCGGGACGAAACTTACATCACTTGTTTGTACCACGGCATTAACGGGATGCGGAATCGTATGAAACTAATTATCTTCTGTGCGGCAAGCGGAGGAATTGAATTTAGCCAACAGCAGGAAGTTGCGCGTGTTTGCCGCTGAATGATCTACGCACTTTCGAAGCACTTGTTCACGCAAAAACAGACGATCTGCGTGTAATTAACAGCATCTGCAATTCAAATGACACTTGCACACCTTCAGCTGATGTTTCAAAACGCGAAGACAAGCAGGACCGCGCGTATTCCTGGATTGTTGAATAGTTTGGCCACGAAATGATCATGTTCTGCAAATTTGAAATATTTTTCTACACAAGCCCAATTCTTGCAAATTCCACGAAAAGTCCCTTTTTTTTCGTCGCTATTTGTTGTGTATTTTCTGTCTGGCTCAAGGTGTATAGAGACTTCTTGCCGTATGTTTGGTGATAAATAAAAACTTTTCTGAGCAGTAAATTGAGCTTCATTAGAAACAATCTGTTCAAAAGTTCATTTTCGGAAAAATATGCCAGGAATGGGATCATCTGTTCAAATTTCTCTTGTTTGAACAATTTGTAGAGGTCCTAAATAAAAATGTCACATCTTCGTTGTACTGGCTCTATGCATCTGGAATGCAAGAAATTGACAGCTGCCAGCGTATCGCGGTTTTCTAGTTTTTGCTCTTGTTCCGAAGGAATCAAATCCATTCGGTGTGTGATTTGGTGTTTTGCGAAGAAAATATTCTTTTTCGCCTAGAAAACAATCGTAAACAAGCATCGATCATGTATTCGAACGAAGAACCATGGGATGGCGTAAGTAAATTACAGATACTATCCCCGTAATATGAATGCTGCTGCATTTGCCAGCGCAAGCAAATGTACTGTTGACTAGGCAGCTTTCCTAACCTAACTTTGTTGTCTACCGTAGGGCTACGATGAGTACGGCTACGAGATGGGTATGCCGGATGATGGCATGTACGAGCGGGGCTACTTTCCGATGCACGAGGATGTGAAAAAGTTTCTGATGTACTTCAGCACCGTCATCAAGGATGGTGTGGTGTATGAAATCCAAAACTTGTACGAGAACACCTTCCCGAAGCTAAGCGAACAGCACTTCGAGAAGAAAGCTTGGCCAAGTGAGGAAGAGGTGGCCCATCTGGTGGACAACGACAATCTGTTCTTGATCTTGTACAAGGAACTGTACTACCGTCACTTGCACGCACGCATCCAAGGCGGACCTTCGCTGGATCAGCGGCTGAATTCGTTCTATAACTATTGTAACTTTTTCAACTACATCCTTCCGTCGAAGGAACCGGTTCAGCTGGAGTTGCCCGACATCTGGCTGTGGGAGTTGATCGACGAGTTCGTGTATCAGTTCCAAAACTTTGCGCAGTATCGCGCTCGTCTGACGGACAAGACCGACGAGGAGATGGACATGCTGCTGAACAACAACAGCAAGGTGTGGAACATCCTGTGCATCTTGAACGTGCTGCACTCGCTCGTATCGATGTCCAAGATTAAGGATCAGCTAGAAGCAGCAGCTGCAGGCAAGGATCCGGAAGCGGTTGCCGGTGAGTTTGGTCGCCATTCGTTCTACAAGATGTTGGGATACTTTAGCTTGGTGGGACTGCTGCGTGTGCACTCACTGCTCGGTGATTACCATCAAGCGATCAAGGTGCTGGAACCGATCGAGATCCACAAGAAGAGCCAGTACTCGCACATTCCGTCGTGCCAGATCAGCACGTCGTACTATGTTGGTTTCGCGTACATGATGATGCGTCGCTACTCGGATGCAATCCGTACGTTCTCGTCGATCCTGCTGTACATCCAGCGCACCAAGCAGCTGTACAGTGCCCGCTCGTACCAGAACGACCAGATCAACAAGCAGACGGACCAAATGTACCATCTGCTCGCGATCTGCTTGGTGCTGCATCCGCAGTGCATCGACGAATCCATCCAGCAGGTGCTGCGTGAGAAGAACTACCACGACAACATGTACAAGATGCAGTGTGGAGATTTGGATGTGTTCCGCAACTTCTTCGTGTTTGCCTGCCCGAAGTTCGTTTCGCCCGTTCCCCCACCACCGGATGCACCGATCGAAGACTACGTAAAGGAAGCACTCGAGCACCAGATTAACGTGTTCATGGACGAGGTAAGACAGCAGCAAGAGCTACCGACCATTCGCTCGTATCTGAAGCTGTACACGACGCTTCCGATTATGAAACTGGCCTCGTTTATGGATCGTCTGCCCAGGGATGATGTGGACAAGCAGAAGTTGGAGAATCTGCTGACCCGCCTGTTGTGCTTCAAGCACAAGATGAAGAACATCGTCTGGACGAAGGGCTCCAGTGGTTTGGAAGGAAAGTTCCAGTCTGGATCAGAGTTGGACTTTTACATTGACAAGGACATGATTCACATTGCCGATACGAAAGTGTCGCACCGCTATGGAGACTTCTTTATCCGCAAGGTATTGAAATTCGAGGATCTTAACCGCCGTCTTCACGCTATCAAGGGTTAAACAGACGTAGAACAGGTGTGCAGGATATTCATTTCTCAACATTAATTAGCCAGACATTAATTCAACATACAATAGACGAGTTCGCGTGGGGAGAGTGCAGATCGAATTTATTCACGCGGAAAGGGTAAGGAATCGTATAAAACACATAGAAATAGAGAACCGTTGGTAGGAAACCACAGTGGTATAATAAACCATGCCGCTATCGTTGAAGGTTCTCGCCCAAATATTGAGTCTTCTATTCCTTTTGCATTGTTTGAGAAATTTTCATTTGTGGCTTGTAAAAAATGAGATTTTGTGTTTGAAATTGGTACGAAAAAGTTATGTCGACATGATGACATTTTGCAAATGTCGACACGGGCTTTGTTTATGTTTACGTCGACAAAAGAAGCAATTTCCCTCACATCACTGTAGCAACAGGAGCTGCAGCTACTGAAATCTTGAATACTATTCCACAGTTTCGTGTAGTGTTTTGTGGTACATAGGTTATCTTCCAGAATGAGTGGATTTCGGTTAGAACACTTTCCGAAAGTGTGTCACATCTGTTTGCAGCATCATCCAGAGGATCTATTGATTAGTTTGAATACGATTGATCACAGCCATGGCGTACAACTGATCGATGTCGTTAACGAGTTCATGATCCCCATTTCACCGGTAGGTGTCGATCTGTTTCCACGAAAGCCTAACGAAAATAAGTATCCTTGGGTTTCATGTTTCTTTAGGAACTACAACATCTTACACCTTGTGGTATTTGTGAAGCCTGCCTCAAAGAGCTGAACACATTTCGTGCCTATCGCAATCGTCTGAAACTTATCGGGAACTTTGTATTCAGCTTAGCGCTATTGCAACATGGACAGACAGACCATCTGGAGAAACTTTTGCGCGAGCATCATTCGGAACTTATTATGGTACTACGTGAGCTTAAAATTACTGATAAACATGAGCTTGTCGTTCAAGATTTGTTGGATGAATTCAATCGACATTGCATCGGTAGTAAGGTGGAACAACCGTCACAGCTGGATGATACATGCATAGAAAACAGCAGTGTGCTTAAAGAGAACGAAGAATTCGTAGAGCAAAGCGAATATCTTGAACAGGAAGGTAATATTAACCACACCCCGGAAACAAACGACGTTGAGTTACATCCGGATGGAGAATTTGTTGCTATAGAAACAGATGCAACTATGCGAGAATTTTGCAATGAAAGCGAAGAAACAGGGTGGGAAGTTAAAGCTAATATCGAGGAAATTCATAAAACTTGCACCATTGAACAGAAATTGGTTACAAGAAAATCAACGTTACGTAGCAGTCAACAGAAACGTACAACACACCAATGCCAGCAATGTTCTTTTACGACGTTTTGTTCAAAAACATTTGAGCAGCACAGGAAAACTCACCAGATGTAAGTACACCGTTAACAAATTCAGATCGTCATTTATCGATCCCATTTATTGTGCTTATCTTATAGGGAGGAACGTAATGGCCACATCTGCAAGCGATGCAATCATGCATTTGACACAAAACGAGAACTGATGCAGCACAAACGATCGACACATCGGGACCATATGTGCGATACCTGTGGATTGGCATTCGATACGAAGTTCGTACTGGAAAATCATCGCAAGCGGCACGAAACGTTGCGGCAGTACAAGTGTGAATATTGTCCGTTGGAATATTATACGAAAGCGGAAAAGCTATTGCACGTGCGACGGTTACACCTGAACGCATTCGAAGTGAGCTGCCCGGAATGTGCACTCATGTTCCGGACGAAACAGACACTGGCACAGCACATGAAGACGCATACGAACCAGCGTACCCATACCTGCAACACGTGTGGTTTTAGCTTTAAGTCCCACACACACCTGAACCGACACACAAAGGAACTGCATCAGGGTGTGCAGTTTCAGTGCGAACATTGCGATACGACGTACCGGCGTAAGGACAAGTTGCGTATGCACGTGGAAAAGATGCACAATGTGAGTAGCAAAACGATACAAACGAGTGCAATTCTTCTTATGACTAATTACACCAACAGATTCAAACGTACTTTGTCTGTGATATCTGTTTGCAATCGTACGACACGCACGACAAACTGCAAGAGCACAAAGCGCACCATCAAAATCCGAACGATCTGCAGTGTGGAGTGTGTCTAGGGGCGTACGTAACAAACGAGGAGTTTAGTAACCATCTGTGCATTACATATCGGTAAGCTTAGAAAACCGTTTCTAGTAAAGTGTAACAACATTTTCATTTTACTCCATTTGTAGAGAAAACTATATTTGCTGCAATCGTGACTTTAAGTATCACTATTTCTACAACAAGCACATGTTTCTGGTGCATGGTGAGCAAACAAATGTACGCGTTAAACCCCTCGATGGCGTTCTGCTGGGCCAGTATCGTGCGAAACGGGTAAATTTGTTTTCTTATGTTCTTCAATTATTTGTGTCATTCTTAAGTCCCGTGTTTTTTTTCTCGTTAGAAACAAGCAGAACGATGTCCAAAATGTGAACAAGAGTTTGGTACACGCCAGCAGAAGAAGAATCACATGAAAACCTGCGGTCTGGTGGAGGAGGAGTACGACAATACGATGAATGTTGCAGTTCACGAAGAAGAACTGTTTCTTACGATGAATACAGTCAGTATCGTGTTATGAGCAAGCTCCTTCCAGCGCTTACAAAGAGTAAGATTGCATAATATTTAATTTATTAAAGCATTAAACTGTCTGTACATAATTGGAGAATAACGAGACCTTAAACCAAAACAAGATGATGGCACCAGTAGCAACCGAGGGATAAGTGAGGAAGTAAGGAACATTGTCATCTTTAGCTTTATGCAAAATAACAACTCACACTCACACACAGTACATATTGTAAATATCCATGAGCGCTTGTATTTACAACAAAGCTCACGAAGCTGATGCACTTTACCTTCGTGGAACGAAATCCACGAAAGCTGTACATCACCTCTCACCGTACAAGTCCTGAAGTCTTTGCAGGTGATTATACTCCTGGTCGCGCAATGCGTTAGCTCTATGGGCCAGCCGTGATGCATTGGATGAGCTTGGTTGTCCATGGTCTAGTACTTGTGATCGTCCGTACTGTGGGTAGCGCTCACTTCTCGGTGAACGATTATCCCGATGCCATACGTTATCGTGGTGACGCCAGGAGTTGTGTGACCCGTGCGAACCATATGCCATATTTTCTGAGCCCAGAGTTTGGTGAATGGTACGCGTAAAGTTTTCGTATTGAGTGTAACGAGTCGCATCCTCTGGCCGGTAGGTTGTAGCTCTTCTTAGGAAGTTAGTGTAATGTTTATCCTCCGCTGTAAACTCCTGCACGTGTCGGGACGTTTCGGGCTGTCTTGTCACCTTCTCTTTGAGCTTCGCTTTTCTGATGTCTTGAACCCTATGTTTGTGTAGCTCTTGATGCAATGTTTTCGGTTTTGTTATTATCCAAGGAATACCCAAATCAGCGTAGGTGAGTTTCTGTAGTTTGTTGGCCTGTTTCAGTTCCTCATATTCCTTCACGAGCAACGCGTAGTCTTTGTGGTCGTACGCCGAAAAGATGTACCGAATTGCTTCGTCTATAATGGTGCGCCGTTGCGGCGGGAGCTCACTCTTCCAAGGGTTCGCTTTCATGCACAATTCCAGCTGGTAGCGCAGAACGTTCAGATGCTTTCGACCCTCGCGCAAACCATACACACCAAACAGTAGCACGTTCAGTCTGCGACGATGTCTTTCCTGCGTGTCAGCGCTCGTTGCACTTTCGAATTTTGCCAACAGTGACGCAACACCCACGTTATCCTCCACTAGCCCCCGCAAAAACATTGCAATGTAGCGTGTCATTTTGTTCGACATTTTCGGTCCGAACACCCTGAAGTATTTCTCGTTTCGCATGTAATCCTCCTGCTCGGTTAGGTAGCGTACGAGGTCTGCGTGAAAATTTTCCTGCGCATCAGGCGTACCAGTGATGAGCAACACATTACCGACCGATTCGAACGTAATGCTCAGCTGTACACTGTGTTTTTTACCGGCTTCGTTAATAAATTCGGCACCTTTCGCCGACAACAGCAACGTGGCACGATCCTTGGTAAGTAACACTTTCGCATTGTACACTTGATCTTCCTCTGGAGATGTTACTTCAGCGTTCGGTACATTACCTATCGCAAGGTCTGCCCCTGATGCACTGTCTGGGGACTGCGTTGATTGTGGCGGCGGGAGTACATGTTGCTCTGACAATGGAGGTGTCGCTACCGCATCGGTAGTGTTGAGAGAAATATAATCAGAGTGCATCAATTGTTCAAAATTATTGTTTCCCTTCGGTACCACGCTGTCGGATGGTAGCGATGGAGGCTTTATGTCCACATACTGCTCCGTATCATCCAACTGCTTTTCTTCTGTATGAAATTCGGAAAAGCTATAATTAGAGTTTTCCTCCATCACTGGGACTCCACTTGCTTCCATGCTCATGCCTTGTTGTTCGTCCGTTTCGATGGCACAAGTTGTTTGTTCCGTTCTTTGCGGTTCTGGCTGGATGGTGGACTCGTCTATGAGCATATCAGGAGGTGTTTCTGGACGAGTGGATTCCATTCGAGGCTGTGCCTCTACCGCCGGTTGTACAATCGTGTGTGGCTGTGGCGGCATAACGGTTTCCATCGAAGCTTTACTAACAGGACGCTTATACTTTTCCAACAGGCCAGTTGATTTGAGGAAATTAAAATAGAACCCATTCTCGTTTTTGGTCAGCTCGGGTAAATTAAACTCACAACTGTTGGCATCGGTGCTGAAAAGATTGTACCGGGCAGCCGGATCCGTTGCGAGTCGTCTTTCTTGCTCATCGTTTCGATGCTTGCTATATCGGTTGTATTCTCCCCGGTAGGCTGGCATGTACGAGCTCACTCTTATGCTTGGTATCGTATGGGTAAAGATTCTTCGGGCATCGTTGCACGTGTGGGCCTGGTGACCTTGTCTCCCACAGATGGAACACCATCGGGCCTTGGTATTAGTCTCGTAATGCTCCCGCAGTGGTACATTGTCTTCGATCTGCACAGAAAATCCGACCGTCAAATTGACAGAGGTGATCCGATTCAAAAAATGAAAGCATTTAGTAATATTGCATTCCACTCTATTGACGGGAAGTGCAATCAGTTGTAACACGCACGCACACCGCAGGGATGCTTTAAAGTAATATGAACGAAACAGAGTACACTTACCGTACTGTGGTATCGCCGCCAGAGATCCGGACAGCTGCGCTGAGCATGGCCGCGTAAACCGCAGGTGAAACAGGTGATGTCAGCATCGCGTGCACACGATTTACAGCTACGCACAAAACTGCGCGCCTTGGCACCACACTTGAAACAGGGAAGGGAAGTTTAATACAACTTTACGATTACGATCGTGTATATTATGCCTTACGTTCAAGCAGATGGTTTTTGGACAGCGTGGTTCCTTGTGTCCCTTCTCACCGCACATGAAGCAAATCGGCAGTTTCGGAGCGTTGCGGCACTTGTATCTCACATGGCCTTGTTCGCCACAATTGTTACAAGTAACACTCTTCTTGGGCGGATCAGGAAACCGATCTTTGTGCACAATGGACCAATTTCTGCTATCATCTGAAATAGGAATCGCCCGGGAGAAGATGAATTATAAGAAAAGAAACTATTGCAGTGTTTTGGCTCTTTACTTACATGGCATTCGCCTCAAAACTAGATCCATATTAAAGTCTTCGTCTATCCAAGATTCGTTATAGAAATGTTTCATCTCTTCGTTCCACGCACAGTCAGGACCAATCGGTTGAATAACTTTGGAGCTCTCCCCGGATGTGCTGGGTACTGCATGCCTTTCTATTATCTGGACATCTTCATCGCTCGAATCCAACACGTTTTGCTGAACATGTTGCGGTGGTGGTGGTACAATGACTGATCTTTCCTTTCTCGTTGCATCCTGGGTTTGATCAACGGTTACACAAACATCAGCAGAATCGATTTCTGGGGTGTTACTAACCCTGCTCGAAAGTGTCTTTACGCTAGATTTAGGGTTTTTCAACTTTTTCTTCTTCTTAGCTGCAAGCTCAGTGGTGGATTGTTGCGGTTTGTCTGTATCTTTGCTAGGCGGTTCGCTCACTGCACTACCGGTTTCCGGCGACAGATCCTTTCGTTTTCTTTTCTTCTTCCGATTGCCAATTTCTTCAGATGATGACGTTGGTATTGCAGCCTTTTGCACATTAGATGCATTCGTTTCATTAATATCCATTTCCGTATAGTCATCCTCGTCCTCTGTGTCCGATACTGCCCGCACAATGTCCGTCAGAAGGCAGGCAAAGTCTTCATCGGAGTACGTTTCCGAGTTGTATTGTTTGCGTTTGCGACCGATACGCTTTGGCCGTTCCTTCTCTGCCGTTGGCTTTGGCGCAACCGTTTTCTGCAGCTGCAGAAAGCTTTCATCGTAATCACTTTCGGACGATACGTCGCCTATCTCTTCCAACAAGGAAGATGCCGATGGACGCGATGTATTTTGCTTTCCCTGAGGTGTACTTGCGTTGCTGGTAGTTTTGGAGAAAATGTCGATATCGCTTTCTGAGGACACATTATCATCGATGGGTAGGATCTTTTTGGTCTTGGATTTTGTTCCAGTCTTAGGCGCATTACTATTCTTGATGCCTTCGGTTGGCTTATCCGAGATTGTACCAGAACCGGCTGACGCTTGCAGGACAGACTTCAACATAGATCTCGTTACTTTTAAGGATGGTCCGTCCTTTTTAGCTTTTACCTTTTTCCCGGAACCTTCCCGAACCTGTGGTGTTTCGACCTTATTGCGAACTATTTCCATCCCAGGGGTTACAGGAGATTTGCATCGAGCTTTCGTTTTTGCGGGAGTTTTAGAGTTATTCAATGTGTCGTTCGATATTGCACCGCAATTAGTTTTATTGTTTGCATTTCGTTTAGAAACGCTGGGTAACGTTACTGTCCCAACATTGGAAGCTATTGACACTGTTTTTGTAGGCTTCTGCTTCGAAGGAGTCTTTTTAGAGGCAGCATTTTCCTTTTTACTTTTGGCATTCCCTTCTGGTTGTGATTTGGATCTGGCCAATCCTTTATCCATCTCATATGGATGCTTTTCCTGATCGGTGATATCCCCGCTCGTACATACCGTATCTTCCGAAGAGATGGAGGGAACCCGGTCAGGGGCATCCTTCAACCGTTTACCGGACAAACCTTCCATCGAACATTCCAGCTCATCATCGCTCGGTACGTTTTCGGCAAAGTTATCATTCAACCGTGATCGATCGAGTTGGCCAATGAAATCATCCGACATGATGGAACTGTTCGATGGGCTACGGCAGCGCGGTGAGTTGACAATCATTTGTCCCTTTTTCTTTTTCTTTTGCGATTTCGGTAAGGCGAATTGAATGCTTTGATTTTCCTCTTCATCACTGCAGTCGATGCAAATCTGTGGTGGTGGTGGCGTTGGTATGATAATGACCTCATCCGTTTCCCCATCCGACACCGAATGGACGGTGGATTTAATGTGTTCTACCGGTTTTGATTCTTCATCCGACGAATTGAGCGTTATTTCAGCTACAATGACTTGTGGTTGCTTGCGTTGCCGCACCTTGTTTGCTTTCACTTTCTTCGACTCCAGCGAGTGCATGACATTTTGTTTTCTATCCTTGTTAATTAACTTCAAGAGGCTTTCCAATTTTTTTCCTACAAGCTGCGTGTTTTGTTTGGTTTGTTTCTTTTTTTTCAGTTGCAATGCTGCTACCTTCGGAGCCTCCTTTGGTGCCGTCGCACGCTCTGGGACAGTGCTTTTTTGGCTGGTTACCTCTGGCACCGATGACCGGACTTGACTTACGCTAGCATCCATATTTCCAAGCAATGATTGATATGGCGCCAAAAACATCTTTGTCGGTTCAGTGCTTCCTCTATCTTTGTTGCCTTCTGGTGCATTCTTTTCGAGTGCAGCGGCATTCGAAACAACACTGGTTGGTGTGTTTTTAGGGTACGGTGCACGTTCCCCAGCATTTGGAGGTGCAGAACCGACCCAATACCGTTTCATGTTCCCTGGTAGCGTCCCCTGGCTATTGTTAATAACCGACGTACGTGAAACAATCCGAACAGGCGGAGCAGGGACGGGTGCTGTATCTGGAATCTTCGGTGCTTCATTTTCGTATGAATGATAAATAGAAGAATATAGGCGCTCCTCTAACGCGACCAGATCCTGCTCTTCTAAATCCTGAAGTGGGAGCAATGTGTAACCGCAGTCATAGGTTAAGTATGCTTCTAGCCAGTCAAAACAGCGATTCACATCGAACTATTCTCTTACCATGATGAAACACAAAACGAACGTAGTATGGGGTGTTGGATAATTTACAATAGACGATTGAAATAACAGCTAATAATAAACTAAATTATAATTTTACGTGTTCACCACATTTTATGTTTTTCTACACATGCGGAAAATGAGAGGCTAAAGAACTGTCACACTGACAGTTTGACAACAACATCAACGAAACACCTTACCCAAGGTATATACATCGAGAATGCCAAATATGCGTGCTTATCGGGAGTCAATACTCCCCGGATAAAACGAACAGCTGAAGTAATGGACAAATCGAACTTTTCTCATAAATTCTAATGTCCAGTGTGAAATGTATCCAATGTGATTTTCACACCGTCGAATAGGGAGAATGAAGGATTTGACGATTTTTGGACTCCAATGGGATTTTGAACTAACAGAGATAAAATACATTTACAAAACGAGAACCATTGCGGACTATCATCGGAAGAATCAAGTCCGCCAAACCCAAATGCATTTAGCAGTACCCATGTTTGTAGATTGCAGTTAAAGTTCTTTATTCAATGTTTTGGTATGATTTCGACAAATAATGATTTGAAATAATTAGAAATCACTTCAAACAGAAGTTTCCGTGCTCGGGTCCATTAGACGTGGCTTATGTTAGTATCGTATTGATCATGGACAATGTCTACTAGTGTTTTCCAAGAACGTGACGCTCTATGGTTGTTGTTGTATTCGGCTTAGGACTGCACTGCAACGGTTTGCTCCTGCTGTTCCGTACAAGTCGAGCCAGACTCAGCGGGCAGCGTCTCCGTAATGGCCAACCAGGGCAGGCGTTTCTGCAGCTCCATACGGTATCTCGGGTGGCTAATGGCGTACACGTAGGGATCTAAGCAGGCTACAAACTTGCAGGCACAAGCGGGAAACATTGTAACGCCCGGTGTTAGAAGGCTCTTGTCACCGAACGCTCCAATCAGTGCCAGTACCGCGTACGGTGTCCACGAGGCCACGAACAGGAAACAAACGGTAATAGCTGCCTTCGCAATCCGGATCTCGACGGATGCGTCGTTTTTGGACTGATTCGATCGCAGCGATTCCACGTTCATCTTCTTCGCCTGATCGCGGAGCGACTTTTCGTGATTGACTACATGGCTCACGATCTGGCTGTAGTAGTAAATGATAAGACTCATCGGTAGTACGTAACTGAAGGTAAAGATTGATCCCACAAACAGTCGCGTGTCGAACGTGTTGGACAGATAGTCGAACGTGCAGGACGTTAGGAATCCCTCTGAAATGGAATCGAAAAATGAAAATAGTAATTGATGAGAGTTCGAGTACTGAGCGGATTTTTTGTGTGGGGGACCACCCTGTTTCGCAGCATATGACTGGCGCTAGACACCTTGTGCGTCGTAAATGTCAAACGAATAGAAACGCTGGGAATAGCAAATGATAATCGATTGACAATTTGTGCACGGATCTTTGTGCTCGGAATAGTGTTGTTTATAATTACGTGGTACGTAAATAACAATTTCCCCAGATTGCGGAGTGTATCTTCGCGCTTAGGTGTCGGGCCAAAGATCGGGAAAGTGTACGCATCCATGTTCGCCTAACCAACCAACCCACCAACCAACGAACGGAGCAGTAAATCCGATCCCATCATCCAACTGTGTGTGAAAAGGTTTGCCTTATTCAAACGTACCACAGCGAATACTCTGGGCCGCAGTGCATGCTGACGGTGACGACTACTCCAACGCATCCGCCCCACACGGAAAACGCAGACGAAGCACACACCATGTCGAATAAACTGAACAATCCGAAGCGACGCGAGGTTACTGGTTCGTCATCGTCGAACTCCTCAATCTCATCGGTCGGTGCGGGGGACAATGGCATTTCGGCCGATCTAGCTTCACTGTTCGAGTGTCCAGTGTGCTTCGATTATGTGCTGCCCCCGATACTGCAGTGCCAGAGTGGCCATCTCGTTTGCACCAGCTGCCGTTCGAAGCTGACGTGCTGTCCCACCTGCCGCGGTTCGCTCGGTAACATTCGCAACCTGGCGATGGAGAAAGTGGCCTCGAATGTGAAATTTCCCTGCAAACACTCCAACCACGGCTGCACCATTTCGCTCGTGTACACCGAGAAGGCGGAACACGAGGAGGCATGCGAGTTTCGACCGTATCTGTGCCCCTGTCCCGGTGCATCCTGCAAGTGGCAGGGTTCGCTTGACTACGTAATGCCCCACCTGATGATGTCGCACAAGAGCATCACCACGCTGCAGGGCGAGGATATCGTGTTTCTGGCCACCGACATCAACCTACCGGGTGCGGTCGATTGGGTGATGATGCAGTCCTGCTTCGGCCACCACTTTATGCTGGTGCTCGAGAAGCAGGAAAAGTATGACGGCCACCAGCAGTTCTACGCCATCGTGCAGCTGATCGGATCGCGGAAAGAGGCCGAAAATTTTGCCTACCGATTGGAGCTGAACGGCAATCGGCGTCGGCTAACGTGGGAAGCTATGCCACGGTCCATCCACGAAGGAGTGGCCAGCGCGATCCTCAACTCGGACTGTCTGGTGTTCGACACATCGATCGCACAGCTGTTCGCCGACAATGGTAATCTGGGTATCAATGTTACTATTTCCGTTGTTTAAACAAGCTACTGTAAGCGACTGAGGGTAGGGGACCAGACTACGATAGACAGCCCCATGTCTAGGCAATTCTTACCTATTTTTATGCTAGTATATACGTTTGCTTTAATTAATATTTTTTTCTTGTTTTGATATCATTCTGTTCGATTATTATTGCATTGTGAGATCATGGGAGTTCGTCACGAAGGGTAGAAGCACGTTTGGGTTTTGCTAATGTGATGCGGGCCTTCTATTTATGATCCCGTGGCAGCAAAACACGTGTGTGTTAATATATGCCTGAAGTACAGAACTAAAGGCACTCGACCCAGCGGTTGTAATGATAAGAAAAGCGACAGCTTTTACTAATGCTTTTATATTAATTCAATTACCTTACTTTATATAATTTAAGTAGCAAGGCATGATCCAAACGGCGAGCTATTGCCGTTTGATAAATTCGAATCATGCAAAAAAAACAGCTCTCGATCAAAACAACCCCGTTTCGTTGAGCTCTAGCATCGTGGTACGATAATGGACGATAACAAATGCCTGTGTATGTTTGTGTGTTACAAAAAAAAATCACTCAACTGTATGTACGAGCAAAAGGACGAATGAATGAATGAGTATGATATAATAAATGGCATGAATCATAGCGTCTGTGATCGCGTGAAAGGTGTGCTTGCGTGCGTTGTGCGTGTGATCGATCGTGTGGCAAGTGTGCCGTTAGGGGAATTAAGCTGAATAAGAATCGAACAAAATGGTCAGACAATTTGTAAATTAAACCATATAATGTAACGTAATATCGAATGGGAGGAGGGCGGGCTCCAGAACGAGGGTCCTTGCGATCTTGATGCGAGGAGGCACCAATACCACTAGGACACTCACCAATTCACACTCCTTTAAAGTTAGTGTATGTTAAACACGTTTCTGCGTATAATAAACTAATAGCGAAATATGGGATAGGCGAAGCTGTACGTGAGGACCTATCCGGGATAACCAGGAGCAGCGGAAGGCAAACGTTACATGAAAACGAATGAATTAAAAAGAAAATAGCAGAGTTTAGAAACAGCTAACACACAAAGAATGTATAAGTGCGTGATACGACGTCAGCTGTTGAAACGTTTGCGAAACTGTGTTTTGAGCTGCAGACCGATCGAGAAAAGGATGGTTGGCCAAAAGGAAGACAAACACATGTTGTATTCTTAATACACAATACAATTGCTGCTTAAATGGGCAAGAGCTTTCGTACACCGAACTGTACACTTTTGTTCATAGTTCAGGATCGATTTGCTGTACAACTTTAACCATCTGCAACGTGTGCGAGTTTTAACGCAAATCGTCGACAATGCTCAGAGTGTGAGCGCGTAAAGAATGAAACGAAACTACAAACTGCCAGACAAAACAAAAAACAAACACACAAGACGTATGTGGAGTGCCCACATTGTGCGAAGGTAAAACTTTCAATGATCGCTAGGATACATGATTTGTACAGTGGAGCATTAGATCTGACCACCGTTTGTGGGACACTCAACTGTTGAGCTAACAGTGTAGGAAGGTGGCGTGATATCTCCCTCTCGTTGAGGCAGGATTCTCGCACTCATTTCGAGTGAAATTAATTCGTGTTAAAGTAATGCTGTTTGTTTCATAGTCTTACAATTTCGGCACCAGATAAAACCAGTAGTGGTACGAAAGCATGTTACCAAACGGGGCAAACAACCGTGAGGGACAGCTTATTAACTATAGTCTACATCCAGTTGGACGAACACACGTGTGCTGCAAATAAAGTACTCTGATTTCTATTAATCAAGTAAGCGATGGTGTAAGCGTTGGTTACCATAGGGTTAGCGTCGGTCGCTGTTGGGTGACACACTGTATTCGACTGAAACAGGACACTTACCGGGTACGTAACGTCCCCAGATTTCCAGCAACGGTAGCACTCCCCACGGGATGGTGTATGCCCAAATCAGGACGATGAAGATGATGGCTTTCGTTTGGGTGAGTCTTCCTTCAAAGGGTCGGGTAATGGTGTTGTAACTGAAAAAGGCGAAGCGAGAATTATTCCTCAATCTCTGTGGACTCTCTAGAAACCCACTCCATCATGTTACGTACCGATCGTATGCAATGAGTGCGTTAGTAGCACCAGCTCCAATTCCTGCGAAAAGATATAGAGCGATCCTCAACGTGTTGTTTGATACTCTCCATCAACCGTAACGCTTCCGCAGTGACCTTACCGGTTAGAGATCCTACGAAAGCGAAAATTTGGCATCCTAAGTTCCCTAGCGTGAATCCTTTCGTGAAGGAGTTGTAGATGAAGATCGGTGTCTTGGCCATCATGAAGAAATCACAGATAGCAAGATTGATCACGAATACGTTCGAGGGTGTTCGTAAGGATTTGGCGCTATTGATCAGCGAAAGAGAAATTAGAGCTAAATTAGCACATGTTTTCTCATTAAGGAACTTTCAAACAAGTGCAACTTACGCGATAAAAATCCAAATGACCAACCCATTGCCAACGAGTGCAAAAATGGTGAAGGCGATGTACAGCAGTCCAAGCAGGTAATGCAGGGATGCTTCCGGCTCGGGAAACTGAAACCAGTGCTCGGGAATGTGCACCAGCTCTTCCGGTGGTACGTTCCAGCCGAGATATCGTAGACCCGTCTGGTCCGCACCAATCAGTGCTTCCGGTCGGTAGGCGGTCTGATTGTCTAGCTGCACAAGACCCATGGCGCTGACGGTGGTGACACTGCTGCTCAATGGTGGTGCTTTGAATACGGATTAATTTAAACTCTAGCACTGACTATGCACCTTTGGGACTTAAAGAAATCAAACAAAAAAACACTTGTTATTCTGGCACTAGCTGGTCACTTTTTTACACTGCACTTTGGGTAGCTTTACCTTTTGTCTTCAAACGGGAACCGGGTTGACCGATTTTCGGATCCTAAATCTGGCACACCGCCCTAGACACGCTCACTGTGCCTACTGACGGAGTTCACGACCGTGGGCAAAGATTTTATAGCCCGTCTGTTGGTCTGGAGGCCGGACCAGGACAAGCACGAATCTGGTGGCATACCTGTGGCCATTGCTGGCCGCGTGTACCATCCATTTCCACCTTCCCGCAGATTCTTACGCGGCAGTAGCAAATAATTTAATCAACGATGGATCAAAACCAGCCCCTAAACCCTTGTCCGCGGGACAGACGCCGTTGGACTGGGGACCTGCTCCTTAGAGGATTACCGGACCGATTATTGGCTGCTAGGGACGATTAAGTCGGGCAATAAGTATTTGATTAAGTGGTGTACGGGACTGGCCGAAGATACTGATGTGTTCGTGTTCTGTGCTTTAATTTAATTATTTGCCCCCAAAAACATTCCTTGGCCATGGGGGCACAGCAAACGCTTTTGATAACACTTTTGTACGAATAGCGTTTAATACGGTTCTACATGGCATGTGTTGGGTGGGTTTATTTTTAAACATGCTGCAAATTAGTCCCATCCGATAGTCCCCCAAGCTGCTGGTCAGTGGCCAGTTCCGGTACGACCGTTACAAGGTGTTGCAGTTAAACATGGGGAGATGGAGGTTTTTTTTCAGCATATCGGGGGGTTAGTGCTCACTTGGTGTCGAGCGGAACCGCATCGTGCCGCAGCCATAGAAGTGAAATTCGCGTGATTTTAAATCCGATAGTGTTGCAATTGTACTCCCAATTAATGGCAAGTATCGGATTTCGGATCGGAACGATAGACGCAAACACCATACAACGATTTGGCTGTGTGCTAGTGGTGTTCGCGAGGGTTTCTTTTTCCATTCGATCATTTCTTGCTAAACACATGGCGAAGGCACATGTACTGCTCTGTTCAAAATGGGTCCAAGGTCGTAACATCCCTAATGCTGCAAGTGATACAAGATAAAGAAGGACTTACACAATTTGTTGCGTGTCAGGAACTTCCCTGCTAGCTTTTCCCTGGGGAAAGAAGCTGGGGGCTACCGTTCGTTACCTGATTATCGTATCGTAAGGGATGGATGGTGGCCATTGCCATTTCGGAATTGGCTTCTTAAGCTTCTATCGCCAAACGCCAAACGTATGCATTGTAAAAGCACACGATAATGCTTTGTTTATTTTACAATCCTGTTGTTATATATTAACGCCCTTTCTCTTCCTTCTACGCGTGATTTAAAGCAGCTTGCGCTCCGTGTTGTACGTCATTCGTCCAGCAACAGATTCAACCTTTATCACCATCTTCAACAGCCATGTTTGTTGCGCGAACTGTACCGAAGGGTTATGTACTAAGTAGCTGTCTTTTAACGCTTCTGGTCGCCGAGATCGTCAATGAAATCCTCATCGATTTCGGGCCACTTTTCCGGGATGATATCGAACAGCTCATCCTTCACGTCGCCCTGAATCACGATCTCGTCATCCCCGGTGACGGACGAACCGCACGCAAACTTTGTACCGAAGAACTTGGCCGCCAACTTCAGATCGATATCAAACGTCGCCAAACCGGTGACCACGGTGACGGACTTTCGTTTCCCTCTCGCGGACCTCGACAGGCACACCTTCTTTGGTACGTCGTCCTTTGCCTTTTTGGTCTTCATAATACCTTTACCGCCCCGTTTCTGTGGTTTCTTTCCTTCATCGGCATCGGCCGACTCGCTTGCGGGATTCGCGGTGGAACCGGTTGCGGTGCTGCCTCCAGCTACGCTGCCTGCCGTACCCATCTTCATGCGTTCGAATTCGTCGGGCAGATTCTTTTCGAGCCACTGTTTGCATTTCTCATAGTCGGGATAGTATTCGCAGTACTCGAGTGGCATGGAACAGTTGCCGCAATAGGCTACCGTTAGCGGATAGGTCACACCTTCCTTCGGGCCAATAATTAACCGTTCTGGTACTTCCGTTGTCATGATTGTTGACTGTTAAGCTTACGATAAGGGAACCTAAAATCACCGCATTTAAGGACATCAGTTCGAATTTATTAAAAATAGAAAAGAAAAGCTATTTGCACTACCTTTTGCTTATTGTTTAAACCCAAGAATACGTGAAACGCGGAGGAATACGTATTGTTTACGGCGAACTGTCACTGCTGTCACGCATTTGTGCAAATTACAGTAGAGTCGTGATTGTTTTACATCGACAGAAGATGGGAAATCGATCAACGACAAGGAAAATTTAAATTACACGTTAAATCATCTCGGCACAACATGTTCTAGCCATTCCTGTAATGTTGAGTTTTACAGATTTATTATCTTTTATTCAAGTACTCATGAGGGTGGAAACTGTTGTACATTAATCCGATACACATTTATTGTTTGGGGGGATAGTTATGCTACAGAATCCGGTGTAATTTTACATCTGCATTACATTTAGATCCGCTTCAATCTTTTTTGTGTCTGGTTTGTTTTTATTTTTGGCTGGCAGTGGCTTGGGTGCCGGTTTGGGAGCCTTTTTCGTCACGATTTGGGCGTGCAGGTCCTGAAACTTCTGGTCCACCTTTTCGCGTTTGTCCTGTACCTTAATCTGCAACGCAAGCAGGGGGGAAAGCGATTAGTTCAACGTTACTGTTGCCAACAACACCACTTCTGGATCCTACCTTCTTTAGAGTGCTCGATACTTCCTTCGTTTTCTTCAAATCTTTCTTTTTGGCTTGCGATACGCTGAACACGTTTTTTGCCTTCTTCGCCAACTGCTTGCGCTGGTCTTTCATCTTGTTTGCTTTCTTGGCCATTATGCTATGCTGCCTGTTCGATGGATCGACGGTTGCCTTCGGATGCAGTCCATATGAAACGAAAAAAGAAAATACAATCTCATGAAATTAACTATTTCGCACAACTATTCTCTCAGCTACAGATTTTATTGTTGTCATTTAAGTTACATGGTCGTTTTGATAGGTCCGATAGCCGTAGCTCTTCGTCTAGCGGACGCTTTTTGCTAGTGGTACGACCAAACAGTAAATCTTCGGTTAGATAAAAACTAACACGCATCATATCCTTATTCGGTGCTACATTGCGTACGAAAGCAATTTCTTTAAGCATGTCCTCCACTTCCATGCCGAGCCATCGTTCGACTAATTCGCGGGCAATCTGCTTCTTATCCTCAACGCCTTTCGCAAAGCAGTATACATGCACCAATGGCTTTTTGTGAAGGACAATATCCTCACTTTTCAATAATCCGGGAAAATGTACCAAATGTTCTACCGCCATCGCTGGTAAGTTCATGGTGATGTGCATTTCACCCAGAAAGCACTTGTCGGCACATTTCGTAAGAAATGCTTGTTTCAATTCATGTTTAATAAATTCGACCGCATCCTTGTTGTGGCAGGTCACGTTTTTGGACACTCTGTTCAATGCACAGTTCGTTACCAATGCTTGGTACGAGTCGGGGTTGAGATCGTTCGCCAGAACCTCACATCCTTTGCGTGCTGCCGGTACAGTGAATGGACCGACACCGGCATACAGATCGTACAGTACGTCGTGTTTATTGAGCATTTTGACTATTTTCTCATGCTCGGTAGATAGTCGCGGATTCCAGTATACCTTCGAAAAGTCAAACTGAAACAGACATCCATTCTCCTTCACCGATACTTGGTAATTGGGCTCACCGCATAGCAGCTCCATCTGAAAATTCCGATAGGTGTTATCGATTGAAAGCGATTTGTTCACCACTGTCCGGCAATCCGCTATTTTGTCGCACATCACTTCTCCAATCAGCTGTTTGTATGGGAGTAAGTGGTCTTTCAGATTCAGATGGATTATATGGCCAATTTTGCTAAACGACGAGAGTGCTTCCTTATCTTCCGGCAGGACGGCTTTCAAAATTTCATCATACTTCCAGTTGTCGTAGCATAGCTGGATTTCCTGCCAAACTAGTGCTTCGCTACCGATGTCAAGCTTCTCCAGCTTCACATCTGCCAAATCTTCCCATTTCTGTACGGCCATCGGATGAAGAGTGATTTTGTACTCTTCTGTTATCACCGGTTTGTAACGCTCCATTTTGAGCAGATACTTCTTTATCGATCGGCAGACTTCGTTCAAGTTTTTGTCCTTCGGTACTAGCAGGTGAGGCACTTTGATGGTTTTGGAGAAAGCGGCACGGTCAAGCTGCTGCATTCCTCGCACCGCCGCTGGTGGATGCAGATCCGGACAGAGCATATTCTTGAAGTAATGTCTCAGGCGAACAACAACTCGATGCGTTTGGGGCAAGTGCGTTAATGTTGTCCTCGTGGTATAAATCATCCGCACTTGACTGATAGTTAGTGTGGTTTTCACTTCTTACGATGGGTTTTAACACAGCTTGTTTGGTAAATTTTATTCCGTAAGGCTTAAATAATTACCTTTAGATTTAGTTTCGCGGAGAGCCGAAAACAACCACGCTGCCTTTTGTTTACGTTATTACGATTTGACGTTTGCATGACATTCCGTGCTTGTTGTACCGAACACTAGGTGGCGGTAATGTACACGCATATTTGAAAACGCGACGACCACGTTTTCAGTGCACGTTGTTTTGTTTGTTTGTATTTTATGATAAAGTTCCTAAATTCTAAAAACTGTACAAAAAAACATTACCAAAACGACCACGTTTAATATCGCAATTACAGATTACGGCTCTAGAACTTCAATTCGTTCAACATTTTCGTTAAACTTTATGCTTTTTTTACGTTCCTGTTGAGTGGGTGGCGTCGGTGCCGTCTTATCATCGTGTTCCGCATCCTCCTTGATAGTTAACAGCTCACTAAGCGGGCGCAGATTGTCATCTGATTCTGTAAATGGAAAATGCAAGTTAAACATTCGAGTAATTAACAATAACGTTGCTCTATTGTTATGATTGTACCAGTTATGATGCCTCCGGATATTTTATAATCTTCCGATGGAGGTGTGCTCGCCGAAATGTTATGAACGTTATCTACAATAATCGCATCCGAAACGTCGGAGGATCGTGACGGGTAGGCGGAGGTATCGTCTGATACATTTGGTTGGCGTGCTTTGGCTCGATAGTAAAATGCTGCCGCTGCCATGGCCATAGCAAGTGTGCCAAAAAATGCAGCTACTATGATGTAAGGATAGATCACGGTTGTATCGGAATCGATGATCGTCACTGATCCACCGTAAAGCTCGTTTATCTTGGATACCTTCACAGTCAAGTTTGTGTCCGCTGATTCAAAAACTCTGGGATGAAATAGAGTTGTTATTAAAGAACTTAAAGAGGTTTAGGTTATTTGTTATCCTACCTTTGCAACTCATCTTGGCGTAAAAGTCGGTCCTCCTGAAAAGCATACACTATAGCTGTGGTTGTGTATCGCGCACTCACTGTGGAACGACTGTTAGGATTGCTTGCTTCGCCATCAACAGAATGTACGCTTCTAATCGTTCCCATTTGAATGTTTGCCTTCACGCTAATCTCCTGAAGTGTGCTTTCGAATGTGTCCGGATCCATATTGCTCACAGTCAATGCCACCAGTTGCGCTTCTGTTACTTTATGAACGTGAAGCTTCATTGTCGATATATTCCCATCCTCAGCTCCATCGCGATCGCTGGCGAATATCTCGATCGATACACTTTCTTCGTGAGCAAACACTGAGTTGAGTGGAAAAATCACACCCGTCTGGGGATGGATGTCGAAGTGATCGTTCTTTGTTAAAGAATAACGTATTACGGCATTGATACCTTCGTCAAGATCACTCGCCACGACTGTGAGTAATTGGTCTGGGAGGAGCTTTTGCGCAAGTGAGGCCGATGGAAACGCAAACCTTTCATTGTTTGTCGGGAAGTCGAATACCGGACTGTTATCATTGATATCATCAACGATTATGTTGAGATGGGTTAGGTCAGTTGCATATTCGATGTCCTTCATTGGACCCGCATCAATTGTGTGGTGGTTGTACGATTCTGCTTCCAACGTTGATCGAACTGGACAGAGTAGCTTAAGAACAATCCAAAATTGTGGAAAGTCTAAGCCAGTGAACAAATCAGCATCCTCACGATTAAATGCCTTCGAGGCTAGGGATGAGTCTTGTATGAAAAAATATTCACCAGGTGTTTGAGATTGTATGCTGTACGTGCAGCTGTCTATCACAAGAGGAAATATGTCTTGATGTGTGGACATTTCCTCTAAATGCAAAACGCTCAAAACTTTCTCCACGGTAGTTTTGGGTGGTTCTGGAAGACTTTCCGATGGAATGTTGAGCAATACCACACAAGAAGTCTTCTGTAACTGACTGCGTCTTGCCACTACAACTACGTTAAGGAAGGCCTTCGCATTGGGCAGAGTGTCTAGATTGTTTACTTTTAAATCTATTCCAGTGTTGTTACTCCAAACCGACACTGTGAAGAAGGTTGCATCCGTTCCTTCAACGCTGTACTGCACATCGCTCGTTTCGGTACCGGGAATCAATTCCAGCTGGAGGAGAAGATCCTTTTCGATAGTTCTGTTTATGAACGTTTCCTTAAACTCCGGTGGATCATCATAGACGATGGATAGATCCGGTTCGATGGTAACGCTTACTTCGCTCGTCTTTTGAGGAATGCCTGCATCGACTGCCGTTACAGTGAGTTCCAGTTTGTTCGGCATTTTCAGTACTTGCTCCTTGAGCCGCAGGATAGCCTTGAACTGCTTCGGATCATCCGGCACAGCATGACTTTCGATCAGCATGTAATCGTTCGCCGATACGCTAAACGTAACCGTATTGTTCTCCAAATCAATATCCCGTGCCATTATTCCGGCCCCATTCGCAAGGTACGGTGAGAGATCAAAGTTTTTGGGTAGAGGCAATGGTACGAGCGCTTCGTATGCTTCCTGCAGAAAGCGTGGTGCATGATTGTTGGCCAATTTCAAAAACTGTCGATAGATGCCTGCCTTTAACCCCGTCGTGCATTCGTAGAACACTTGTATGATAATCACTTGTTGTATTTCGCGCTCTTCATACAGCGCGAATGCTTCCGTCGTGACGAACTGCAGCTCCGTCCCACTGAGTCTGGACTCGATGTAGCTGTCTTGCGTTTGAACCGTGGCCGATCGAACGTGTTCCACGGGGAAGCTAGCTATCACAACGTGTGGCAGCGTTGTAAGATCCAACAGTTCTGTATTCAGGTGTGACGTAAAGCTGAACGTTGGAGAAGAACACTCTGCAGTTGTATCACCGGTCATCAGTGTTAGTTAGCGTAATACAGGGGGGCAGCATCTTGTTCTTACCTTGGGCAGCGTATAAACGAACGCAAATCGCTAACACTGATAGGAAGAGTAACATTTTCGTTCAAGTACTCTTACAAGAACGGCGGAAGGCGAGAGAATAGTGTGTCAAACTGGTGGTATCCTGCATCGAAATTAAACTGACACAGGTGCTGTACTGCACCGTCTCTGAATGCTCTGAATGAAGAACAATAACATCTATTCGTTCACTGCTCAAGTGGCACTATCTTATCATAAATTATCAAGTGGTCTTTTTTTAATAAGGTGAAAGCATCATCATTCCTCCCAGAAGACGGTGACAGCTGAATTTGGTTGGCTGGACTGTGGAAGTGCTAGGCGCAACAGGTTCCGTTTGTTCTTTGCTAATTGAATTAGCTTGTCGAAGGATTGTTTTGATTACAAGATGGTTCATCTTAGATAGTGAACTTCTAGCGTTCTGGAGTAATTAAATAAATCACACTCCTACAGCACAATCACTCTCTTCGACATACTTATCTGTTACAATGCTGTATTAGGGGATTAATTGATAAAACATGATCGTGTGTTAGGTGTAAACTTAACCATTTCTGCTCTGTACATAAAATTCTTATTGTCTGTACATAAAATTTCTCTTCTGTCCTCTGTGTCAAGGAACCTGTTCAAATCGCGTCTAGAAAGAGATTAAATTAAAGCTTTTTTTATTAATATGTATTGAAAAGCACATAAATAAGACAGGTGGCAGTTAAAAATAAACAAACTGAGCCAACATTCAACGAATGTGTTAGTAAAACAAACTTCCAAATTGTTCCATCAATTAAGGTGGAATAGACAGTGGAACAAATACAAACAGTGGCACGTTACAAATGATACGCAGTCAAACATAAAATGCGTAGCATCGCTGTAGTGTGTGATAATTCCTATCATTCACACATGCAAATGTAGCACGATGGAACCGCATGCTGATCATATGTTGATGTTTGGGAAGAAATAATCAATATTGTGTTATAATTAGATATTTTTGATAAGTTTACTACATGAACTGTATTTTGAATTCAAAAAACACTTATAACAGTAACTTTCAATCGGTTATTGGCGAGAGAGAATTAACATTATTTTTACCAAACCGTGACCGTACCGTGTGCCCGTGTTCCCCCATAGTGAAGCAGCAGTATGTAACAACATTTGGCAGTGATTTATATCTTGTCGTGTGCCGGCTATCGAAACAAGTGGTTCACTTTTCGAAAGTCACAAACGTTACTATCGTGAGCAAGGTAATCGGACGCGCTATCGAGCATGGTATTGTTAACTGTTTGAATATCTCAACATAATCGTTAAAACAATAATAGAAATCCCGTGCACAAACCCGATCGCAGAAAGAATAAAATGTTGCATTTGAAATGAGGCCCCGAAGATGCTCAAATCTTGCAAACTCTTTAGCTTTATCACACAATCGATAAACCGATGAGTAAACATCCGGCGTGATTATTGCTATGCCGGGAACCATTTCATCATCGGTCGCATACCGGCCACTGCCTCGAAAGGTGTGTGTGTTTTTGTGTGTATGTGTGTGTGAAGTGAAACCTCGGTTTTACGTTATCAGCCGTAAAACAGCAGACGGGCGTGTTGCTTTAGGAGTGATAAAAAAGGCGATTCCCCCCTCATGTCCGGGGATTCCAGATGAAGTGTGAAGTACGTGTGTAGCCATATTACCGTGGGGCTTTGGTCACCATCTTCCCTGTCGTTCGTATGGTGCAACATGTTCCTGAAGGTTGCTCTTAAAAATAGAAGCCCAAACCGCTCCATGGGGCCCGTCGTTCGAACGCGCATCATGTGGCTTGTCGTCGTACACTGTCAACAAACCCCGCCAACCTCAACTGTGGGGTACGCCCTCAGCCACAGCGCCGCAGAAGAGTTGTAATGGCGTGAGAAATGAAGTGATGGAGGCGCATATGGAGAGCATTTATTTTTCATCAACCGGCGGCGACATGCTGCATGCTGTTTGGAAGTGTAATTTACAAACTGTTACTGTGTTGGATCAATGCTGGAAGCCATTTAAATTCGAAAAAGAAAAAAATCTAAAAACTGTCCTTCCGTTACAGCGGTACGCCATGAGAGTGAAACATTGCGGGGTCGGTACGGGGACGAATGGTTAATAATGTAACGTGTATACACCCTTTTTGAACAAATATCAGTCCACTTCATCAAGGTAATTTTGTATTCTGATGGACATGTAGTTCGTTATTTGAAGTGACGACGCTGCAAGTGCGTCAATGTTGCATCACTGCAGTTACTTTCATCTGGATACCATGGGGGGTTTTTTTTTGCCGGCCTTAACCTTAACCTAACAAAGGAAATGCAAGGTTTTTAATCCTTCCTACTGCAATCGATTGAGGCCTGGGATGAACGGAAATGGTTGTTGTTTCCACGATCTGTCCAAAGCAGATGAAAAACGCACCGTACGTCACGAACGTCATCATTTGCTCTATCGATGCCTTTTATCTGCCATTCGTCTATAGCCGATAGTTTATTTTTAACATTTCCCCATCTTCGTCCCTTCCTTCAATGGGATGGGGGGGGGGGGGGGGGG
>KI422524.1:23995-36239 GCA_000473375.1 Anopheles culicifacies | reverse complement strand
TTCAGGGTGGATGATGTGGTCAGGATGTGCCAACACGTCCGCCAATACAATACAGATGATATATAACACACTTTTTTCTTCCCTTATGTACATATTTCGATACAATCACTGTTCCCTCAATTTGCCAGCAAAATGACATCGTTCGTTGAGGCACTTCTTGAAAGAGGCGACGGGGTTTTTTTTTGTGTGTTGTGGATGCTCTTGTATCAAAGCAAACACTTTGGACAATCAGTTTGCAGATGATAAGGAACGATAAGGCACATTCTCGGATGTATTAGCAACACTCGGCTGGAAGTCATTGATGGGACGCAGGTTTTAATGATAAGGTGGAGACAAGCCATGACATCATTCGTAACAGGTTTGATGCATTTGGAGAGTTATTTCAAATGAGCTGGATAATTAGACGAGA
The DNA here is from genome assembly GCA_000473375.1 of Anopheles culicifacies. Classification (NCBI taxonomy): domain Eukaryota; kingdom Metazoa; phylum Arthropoda; class Insecta; order Diptera; family Culicidae; genus Anopheles; species Anopheles culicifacies. Next base: position 35,830 of record KI422524.1, on the reverse strand, counting down.
AAAATTCTAAAAACTGTATCTAATCTTGGACCAAACAAAAAGCAAAATGTGAATGAATACTTGGACATCCTTTCGCAAAACAAATAACTTCAACACGCGTTCAGTTCTCATGTAACATTCTCTCTAGCCGTAGCCTGGTGATTCTCTCGTGAAGTCACACATTCTCTCCCTATAGCGCTCTTCTGAATACCCGACCACGGAGCGTGACTGACTTCTACTAAACGACGAAGCTCAGTATCAGTTCGCTAGTACGCGAAAAGACTTGCGGAGTTCGTCTCGGTTCACGCATTCCGTCTACGTACCTTTCCGCGGTCGTCGCAATCGTGGTGAGTGTTTCGCCCTTGCAACCAGTCTAACGCATTTAGCTTAAGGTTGTGGAACGAATGTTAATCCTGAGGCCGGTGTCGTCAATTGAATAATGGTTCCAATTCCTGCTCGTGAAGTGGCCTAGGTTGTTGCCATCTTTCAGGATTTGGTATGAAGTAGTTTAAAGGAAGAGCAGAGTTGTGTTTTTTTTTCTATTTTTCGTTTATGCAAAGTGCAACCATAATGACCGTATGCCATGATAAGCGACAATTGAGCAATACATTTATGCGGTGGGTGTTATGTGAGTGCGAAAATCAGCCCAAGCTAAACTTACCGCGCCCAAGGAGGCAGTATGACGAAGGCACTTCGAAGTTGCTGAAATGATAAGAAATGATCGAATGCAGTTCGGGGAGGTTCCAGCCGGTGCTCAAGGCCAACAACACCTTTGCTGCGGTGCGGTGTGATAGAAAAGTGTACGACACAGTAATCAACGGCAATTGGAGTGGCAAGGAAGTAGTGGCCCAGTGTCAAAATCGGCACTGACCTCTTTCATCGTGTTGCATGCAGAACACAAGAAAAAAACAAACTCCAGTGTCTGTGATGTATTTGTGTGTTTGAGCAACCAGCCCATCAAGCGGGAACGGCTGTGAGCATGTATGCAAATCGTTTACGCGCATCATTGGTGCTGATAGGTATCTGACGCAGAAAACGCTAGACGTTCTTAAATGGAGTCAATTAATTATTCAAACAACGGTTACAATGGGCATCGAATTCATCTTGGGAGGTGCAATACGGCCATACGAATGCGGGAAGTGACAAACAAGTTATCAATGTTTAAGCGTAACATTACGTCACGCACGTACTGTAGAACCGTCCACCCACAGTAAGGCTGAAGCCGGAGTCTACACCCATCTTGTCACATTTGAAACGTGATCATTTTGTACCGATTTTTGCATCGTGACTCGTGGGAGATTAGTTTCACGATATCGTCCAGCTGGTAGCTAACATCGGTGCACAACATCATCATCGCTCTAGAGAGCCCAGGCAAAGGCTCGTTTGGCTGCCGGACGTTCGTTCGCGTCAGACAATCCTTGAACGGCGTGTGCACGATCATTCTCACACGATATACGATCAGTTGCAGAAGAACAAGCTGAGACTGAAGTGCATAGACAATAGAGAGGGAGAGAGAGTGAGAGACAGAAGGGCGATAAGTGAGAAGAAGAAAAAAAAGCGCATCAAAACGACTTCCATCCCATGATGATCAATTGTTTTGTGTGCTTGTGCTAAGTGCACTCGGCTCAATTGAACCGCATCTCGAGTTTTTAGTCTCCTCCACTCTTTATCTCTAGCGATGATCTTACTAACGCATCAGAGCAGAGTTGTCAAAGTGTTCTAATCGGTTCTAAGTTTTGTGATAAATCTCGTTTGCTTGAAGTTCGAATAGAGAAGTGAAAGAGTTACCAAGACTAGTTGCATTCCCATTATCTTATCGAGGGTTTCAGGTTGTGAATAAAATCGATTGGACAAACCTGGTTCAGTTCTCCAGGCACACAAATGTTTCGTGAAATTCTATCCTATTTAGCTCAAGTACATCACCACCAGTTCACCGATCGTTTAGGGTGGCTTGCCGTGCGATTAGTGGTTGCCACTTGCAAGAATTAGCAACGATCGACGGTTCTCCTGCTTTGATCCGGTCAGATCGATCGGTGTGAGATTCGCAATGCCGTGTCAGATACTCAGCTCTAGATAAACAAGACCCTACAGTGATACGGTTATTCCACTGAGCCGGGGAGCAACTGACAGTCGCACGCATTCGCGTACTTCGCGTTGTGTAACATTGCGGAGAAACGGCGCATTGTAAAGGTGATACCGTGAATGTGTCTCCGTGTGAGCGAGTGATTAGAAACCTAACCGTGACGTAGAGTGCCACCCGTCGCCCCCTTGGAGGGTTGTTTGTTTGTACTGACCCGTTCCGTGGTTATATTATTGAAACAGCAGTGTCAATGAGGGAACAGGTTGAAGAAACTTTGTTCGACCAAGAGATTAGGTAGCTACCGATAGAGTGATCTGTTGGGTGTTAAACGTAGATTGATGACTCGGTATTCGGAAGCGTGTACAGGTGAAAGTAAAAGGCCCGTTTTAGTGAGTGAGAAGAGAGTGCGTGTTTTGCATGCTAACAAAAAGGATTTTGGCCACCGCGCCAAAAACAAAAATGGGTATGGGCTGAATGCGGCGAATAGCTTTGTGACTGTGCAATCCGTATGATCTCACCAAGTAGTGACACATCTTCGGGGAGCAATATAGTGAAGATCGTTTAATGAATTTATAATAAGTTCGAACCTTGACTACCAGCTAGAAGGCGCTAAAAAAAAAACCATTACATGAGTCATAATGCCTCGTCTAACGCACACATGAGTTCATCAGACGATTGACCTCACATCGTGATCGTGAAACATTCGGAACGCCGTGCTTGTGGAAAGATAACTTCCACCCGATTGTTTGATGTATTTGTTTGTTTATTTTGTGATGAATTTTATTGTATCTTTGCAGAATTGAGCGTAACGTGATATTAGATTTATAGTGAATGGTAAATCATGAGCCGGCAAAACAACAATGGGCCGGTTGAGCCGGTTGTCGGATTCAAGCTTGCGCTGCATCCCAACAGCAACAACGGTAGCGAAACGAACGATTCCGGCTCATCCACCAATCCGGAGCTTCACGTACAGCTGATCGGGGCGCGTCATTTGCCGTGCAATTTCGGGCTGAAGAGCGTCGAGGGTTTTATGGTAAAGGTGAAGCTGTTTCCCGGTGCGATCAAGTTTGATTCCACCATCCAAACCAACTCGTGGCCTACATTCAATGAGACATTCCGGTTCCCGTTAGTAACCACTCACAAGTAAGTGTGGCCGATTGGACCAGCTAGACAAACCGTTAATACTCTTCATTTCTTTTAAAAGTTTCAAAAATTCGTGATAGTTTTTAGCTACGGTTAAAGAAAGCACCGAAAATTTGTATCAAAATAATGAACAATCAAAATAATCGTGAACAGGTTTATTGTGTACAGCGGTGTAAGGTTTGTACAGCGGTTGTAACATCGTCTTTCAGGGGAGAGCAATCGGAAAAGCTTCACATGAAAGGAAGCTTTCCAAAGCTTTGTGAGTTAGCTTTGCTGTTGCTGGAACGAAATCTGTTGATGTTCCAATGATAAAATTAATTTGTTTCCATACTTCTACATAATCATAAAACCACCAATAAAACATTTAAAAAATAAATTGCAATTTTACAATAATATTTCATGATATTTATCAGGAAAGCTCAAGATTGGATGTAATTGTTCCATCTCCTTTTATTCTCATCCGTGTCGTAGGTCCTCTTTTCGCGTGAAAAAGAACGATAAGCAGAAGGACACTTCGATCCAATCACTTCCGGAGAAGATCTTTAACGGGAACTTTGTCGTCTTTACCGTGTTCGCACTTCTGGAGCTTCCGCCTGGGGTAAGTAAGCGTGCCCACCCATGCCAGCCTGATGCTAATTTGTTGATAATATGTTATTTCGCTTCGCAATCTGTGTTGCAGTACACGTCGACGCTAAAAAGCAAAACGATGACCTTCATCCGGCAGGGCAGCCAACGGTTGAAGGATAAGCCGGTGATCGGCAAGCTGGTCAAGGATATCGAGCCAGCCACGGAGAAGAACGCCAACTTCGACCAGAAGCAAAACCTTAAGCGGCTTACCACGAGCGAAAGCCAGCGCAATATCGGTTCGGTTACGTACTTTCTTGATCCCAAAAGCTTCAGTACCGGCGAGGCGGGCAGTCGGAAACATTCGCACGTCTTCAGCACCGAGGAGCTGTGGCTACCGATCAAAGACATTACCATCACACCGTCGGCAGAGTCGCGAATCACCGTAAGTGTGCGGGTTTTGCGATAGTTATGCTGCATCGGCCATATCTTACGCTTGTTACAACGAAACTCTCACTCCTCACGCGTAACAGTACGGTTTGCATTAGACATGCCTCTAGATTCGTTCCCACTGGCTGTTGGGCGGGCAGCCGAAACCGAAACCGTGCTCCCGACGGAAATGGAAAGTGTGTCCAAATTAATGGTTCCGCACACAGCCGTTGGGTTTGTGCAGAGTGACTGACTTGAGCAGTGCAAATCACATTCATCCCAGCCAAAAGCCTATAGGCTTCAGTAATAAGCTCGTGCTCAAGCGTTTTTCTTTTCCTCTCGCGTGCGCATTTCTTGTTGTGCCTGGGGATCGATAACAAATCGATACATTTTACACTGTGCACAACAATGGCGAGGAGTTTCAGGAAACTACCACTTAAGGAAGAAAAGCGATTACTTCACATCTGTTTTCTTTGGTGAGAAATGGATAAAGAATCGGGGATGTGTTCAAAACGAGCGAATGCAAATAAGCTGAAGGCAATACACAGGGATTCAACAACGAAACTACGCAGCTACGCTAGTAATTTCAGTGTTCCGCTACGTGAGACTCTAACAATAATTAGGTGTGAAGTAACTTGCATAAGCCAAAGGATACACAATTACGGGTGCCTTTCGTCTAATCGGGCGCCCCTTTGGCGGGAAAAGTTAAGCTTGGGAAAATTATCCAAAATGGCCACGACATGTGGAGGTGTTAAGTTTTTTGCTATCGGTGGTAACGATTTCGTTAATCGTTTTAAAGCGAAAGTATTTTACTTCATACAAGTCTCTCCTAGTAGAAGCTGATTTAAACTTGCTTTTACATATGCAACTCGAATATTTAAATATTGTTAATTAAGATTGAATTTTAACTGTCATGCTTGTTTGAACATGAGCTCTGCCCCAACATCTTAAATTAAGCCCACAAGTGAGCAGTCATTTTGAATTAATATCTTTCATTTGCTCGCATTAAGCATTGTGTGGATGAAATAAAAATGGAAAGGAAAGGGGAGTAGAAAGTACGGCACTAACGTGCTTTTTCTTTTTTGCATTCAAAAATTTAAAAAAGGTTCACGTGAAACGCGCTAAACGAAGTTGTAATGGTTTAAGCCTGTACGTGCGTCCACCTAAAGCCAATCGTAATTAAATCTTAAAATGGCGCACTTTCAAATCGGCAGTAGCTTTCGGGAAAGGGGAAGATTTTCGATGCAGATTAATTAAATTAAAAAATGGGTAAAATATAATGAACTTTAAACGGGGTATAGGAAGTGAATGATGAAAACAAAAAAACACATGCAAACGCAATAATTAAATCGTGCATGGTTAACCTTAATGTTGTTGGAGAAGACAAACGCTCGAAATGAGCGCCATTTTAAATATATGACGTAAAACAATGCAAAAGATTTGCCCCGGCTTGAGGTCGCATTGTCTCGTGGACGATTTCAACGTCTCGTTAAAATCCTCTTATGCTTCCTCTTCCTTTCAGGTTCAAACTAGTCCCCGAGGTCAGGTGGAGGTGACATTGCAGCTGTGCGATTACACCGAGGTGCACATCGACACGAAGGCTTCATCTCGCGAAGACTGCAGCTTCAACATCGATGGTCCGTACTCGTCACCGCCCACCTCACCGCTGTCAATCTCTTCCTGCGGTTCGGATGGCCCAAAGGTGACACCGTTCGAGACGCGGCGCGGTTACTCCAACGGGTCGCCGGTTCCCATATCGAATTCGAACAAAAATCGCTTCAGCTTCGATGTGCGCAAGATTGTGCGCAGCGTGAAGAATAAGGACAAAAACCACAAGGGCCTGTGCTTGAAGATCTCGGTCGCGAAGATGCGGTGCGGCATCAAGGTGAAGGAAGAGTTCGAATCCATCGCGGAAAAGGTGTACCTCAAGACGACGGTGCTGGAGCATCAGATACTGGTGGCCAGCTGGAAATCGGACCCGTTCCGACCGGCCCTATCGAGCCGGTGGAATGCGGACGACTGTACCGTGGTGGTTCCGCTGTGCGGTGAGTCTGGACTGGACAATCTTTCGATTAAGGTTGCCATTGCCGCCAAAAACAAGGTTGGCAAGAAAATTCGTCTCGGGACGGTGTTTCTAGGACCGAAGTCACGTCAGTCCAATCCGGCTATGGAGGACCATTGGCGGAAGATGATCGCGTACAAGGGATCGCCGATTTCTGTTTGGCACAGCTTCGAACAGGACACTTGAAACCCCGGCCGGGAGGATTGGCAGGAAGCTTTGTAAATATTGCATGATGAGTGATGAGTGTTTTACATGTGTGACTTATTAATTTGAAATAAATATTTATTATACGTGCGCTTATCGTAGATCATGGGTTCTCTCTGAAGACGATAGAGAAAGAAAATTTCTATAAATTCTACGAGAAATGAATTATCTTTCTAAATGTGATTTATTCTCTTTTGCTTCGTTAAATGAAGTTGCCGTTCAAATGTTATTATTTTATTTATTTATCTCGTCTCACAGCATCCCACTGTTCGTAGCTCACGCAGAACGTTCTCATGCTCATGCTCTCGCACTATTGCTCTCTCGTTATGCTAGCGACTTAGTAGCCTGAGAGAAAATTCACGTCCGTTTACCTTTATGTTTTCCGTTCGGTTAAATATGCTGCAAACAAAATGCAAACATGGAAAGGTTTTTACGCAAAACTAAAAATAAATAAATTACTAAACATATGAAATTGACTCTCATCTTTTACTACTGCCAGTAAAATAACAGTTATAAGTTTAAACACCCCTGTCGGACAGGCTTTCCGCACACAAGGGTTAAAAGCTCGTGCTCACCATCAACGCGTTCGACTCACATCCCCTCCTGCTAGTAGTGGTACGGTGAACGTATCTCGCGACGGTTTGTTTTCGGCTCATCTCATTCCGCCGCTATCAACAACACGAGCAGGTTGTCCCGTACGTGCGCTCTTCAGACAAGTTCTGTGGTCCGGAAGCGTCCGAGTACGCCACCGTTTAGCTGTGTGTCCGTTAATCGGTTTTATCAGTGGATTACGAAAGACATCCAATAGGAAGTTACGCGTTGGGGAACGGTGTGCCGTGCGTGACGTATTCGAGACCTGTTTGGGTATCGATTGTTGCTGCCGGATTGATAACGATTTAGAAATTGTGATATGCTGCGAAAGCGAGTGATAGAGGTGTAATTGTGTGGTTTTGGTAGTGTCTCGTGGCCTTAATTTTAGGCTCGATCGTACCGTGTTGACGGTACGTTCTAGTGCAACATACGCGCAGTGTGACGATGATGTAGAATGGTGTTTTATGATTTGAGAGTCTGGCACTGATAGAGCGGTGCTTCGCTAGGCTTTCAACGATAAGTGTGCTGTACGTGTCGGATAATCTAAGAAGAGAAGAAAAATAACTGCTGTACCTGTTGTGGTGTGCGACACTTTACGTAACAACTATTAAGTCCCGGAATCTTCAGTATTATCGTCGTAAAACAAACTGCGTAAGTATTCAAAAACAACACAACGCCAAGACACAAGCACAAAGTGCAAAATTCTTCGCCCACACTTCGGCGGCAAGGAGTTGCCATAAAGTTTAGCCTCCGCGTGTGACAAACTGCGTGGATGATAGTGAAGGTAGCGAGATGGAGCACACAGTTCTGCAACGGCCATTTCTCAACCGGGCAATGAACGGGGAGAACGCACTGGTTGGCCCGTCCGGGAAGACCTACATCTTCCCGCAGGGGTTTACGAGCGAGAGATGCATGCACTGCTGACAGCGAAAATTGGCACTGCCAATTAGACACCGAAATTAATTTCGGTCAACTGTCGTACAGCTTGTCCCGCTGTCTTTCAGGAAAAGTGTTCGCCGGTTCGCTTAATGATCGGCCTGGCGCGGATGGTGGTGACTAGAATGCAGAGCAACCGGGAACTTAAGTGATCGCAGCTTGGCTTGGTGGTCGATTTATGTTCCGCTGCAGTCACGCAGTTCGTTTCCCTTAATGTTTGCAGCATTTCCTGTAGAAGACCGTTTGCAACGATGATTTAAAGTACATGCAGAAGACGATCTTTCTGTTACTCTCTGCTAAGTAATTTTGATACTTGAATTGCTTTTGAACATGAAGATACATAAGCGTTTATTTTGTAAATTTATCCAAAGCTAATTGAGATCTTTAACTTTGCAATAAAAGTTTAACCAAACCGCACATCTACCACAACCATTAACAACATTTTCGTTGGTGAAACTGCGCACACCATGTCGGATGATGAGTTTTACGCCTCTGACGCAGGGACGATGCGCACAGCATAGATGATCGAACGCGCCGACGGTGCGGTGGTTTATGCAACCGAATGGCATTCCGGGATGGCATTCATTGAAGCGTGCTAGAGTTATTTATTTCCCGACGAGAACATCGAGCACCCGAGCATCCGCAACAACATATTGGAAACACATGCTACCATTACACACTCCAGGGTTGTATCATCTGCCCCGGGGATGATCGCAAAGTTCGCGAGTTTTGAGTGTGTTTTACGGGTGGGTTTTCCACTTGATCCTCAACCATGTGATCTGCGTTCGCACGCTCGACCATGGCCGGATCGTCTGTTGTGATGTAGCCTATTTATTGAGCAAACAAATCAAGCACATGCTAACCAGCAGCATGTTAAACACGGTTCCGTAACGGATTCGCACAAAATAGCACATCAAATAAAATCAATGCACAGAGTCCAAGTCCACAGAGTGAAGGAAAAAAAGAATAAAATCTGGATCTGTTTAACAAATTTGTCTGGTGACAGTGCACGCGTCGTGTGGAAGATTCTTTTTTTTTGTAATAAATGGAGCATCATAAGCGAGCTCGGAAGAAAGAGGAGACAAAAATGTCAACTAAGAATCTGTACGATCGCGATCATTGAACCGCGATCGGTGGTTGAGGTAAAATTCTATTCAAGCTGGCAGCTTAGTAGCGGGTTGTGTCATCGCATTTGTTCACGTCTGCCCCGCCAGCCATTGTGGAGAGGCAGAATCAGAATTAGACCCTGACGGCTAGACGATCAACATTTTGGGGGCCTCGTTGACGGGGGGACGTCATTTGTTGCTGTCATCATGTGGCGAATACGGCTATAAAGATTGTCATACGAGTTCGAATGGTGCAGTTCGTTCCCTGTCGTCGATAGGTGGAATTATGTTATTAGGTGTGGACGGGTTGCACAACGGTATGGAGGTCAATGTCTAAATGTTTGAAACAAAAGCGCAGAAGGAAGAAGCGCAACGTTGTGATCTGCTTTTTTATGTTGTCGTTTGAAGTTGCTGGGATAAGCGCTTACTGATCACGTTCTTTTGGCGGTCATGTGGATTTTCTCTATCAACTCTCTGCGTTGTAAATAAATCAATATAAATATCGTTCGAAAGACACACTCGATCGCCGTTTAGTTTGCTTACATTTACCCGATAAAAGCCGCTCGTCTACGTAGACGTGTAAGTGGAAATGCGTTGGAAAGTGCAGCAAAAACCTTTTAACGCATCGCGTAAGGGCCTCTCGACGTACGCGCGTACTTGTAGTGACCATGGGCTTAAATCCACATCCCAACAAACCGTTTTCCCCTTGACACGCTCCCCGGCTGATAATCGAACATGGAGACGTTCTTCGGGAGATGGCAAAGCAAAACTACTTAAGGTGCATCTTTCACTTCTCCCGTTTGCAATGGGTGAGGTAAACATGGGATGATCAGTTGCTCTGTCGCGTTCAGGCAACGAACGAAAATACCAATCAGGGAGAAACGGGGTAGAAGTTGTTGGGAAATATTGAAGGAAATACATCATACTCGTGGATGTGCAGAGGAAGACTTCCAGGCGTTAGTCTGTGAATGAAACGAATCGGAATCGTTGATGAATGAATGAATCAACCTCATCTTCCGTTTGTCGGAGCATTCCAGTCTGTAAAGTGGGAACAGCGAGACAAAAAAGTGGCCAAACCGGAAAAGTGACACCTTCGCATGCGGTGAGTGCGTTTGCTTTTTATGGTCAAACGACAACGACGAACGGGCTTCGGTGCGTTTAAGGAGGACTACATTTGTGTTACATTGATTCATGCCTGTCAAACAGTTATTGTACTTTAGCCATCGATGAGTGTTTGTAGCTTCAGATGTGCCTGGTCATAGCTAATGTTTGCAGAGAAGTTAGAAGCTGGACAAACGGAGATTCAAATGCACTTTGGGAGGACAAACTGCAACGGCTTGTTCGAAAAGTACTTTGACGACAATTCCATATTGATTGATTGGCCCAATTTCATCCACAAACAAACCCACATTCGCTGTAGTTATTAAACACAAAAAAAACGTACTATGCTAACTTCCTTTACTTGACCTCTTTCTATTGCGAAGCGGATTAGTAATTAAGAGCGTTGGCAGCTCCCTTTTCCCATTCGTTTACATCTGTTTGATCAGTCAATTAGGAAGCATTTTGTAACGATGCAATGTTGCAACAAGGGCTTCCACTGTAATAGGTCAAACCGTGAACCATGAAGCGGACATCATCGTCCTGAGGAAGCAATTGCTGAAGTGCTTCCAGCCAGCGCCCGGAGAAGACAGCCCAGACTGCCATTTCGCAGGCGTTTGCAGAAGGTGCGCTCGGAAGACGTACGTTAAACCCCACCGACCGTAACCGAACGAAAGTGATCGTGCACAACGAAATGAATGGGACCTGTGTGTAATATTCCTGCACCGTGCTCATTATTGTGAACAAATGCAATTATTCCCCCCTGACATGGGCAGTGGGCAATACGCGCAAGTGTCGTTGTTTGTGGGTGTCGAAGTTTTTGCGATGTCGTCTATGGTGGACTGCTGAAACGGTCGCGAAGGCTTATTAAACTTTGACAGATCACTTGTTTGACGGGTCGTTTGACAGGTCGTGCAAAACTGCACAATTGCATAAATTAGCCATTCGCAGGCATTCCGTGCGCGAGCTGGCAACCATTTTGCTGCAGTTGTTTTACAGACAAACGGGCGAGAAACACATATTAATCCCCAAACAGTGATGGTGATGAAGATAATCGAATGGTGGATGGATTTCATTCGAGTTCAATCGAAATGGACTGTTGCATAATGCTTTCAGTGAATCGTGCGGACACTAGACTAGATGATCACCAGTGTATTGTCGCTTGATGACGTCACGGCGATGGAGGCGATGGTGTTGCGCTAGTTCTAAAAATATTGGAACACTTTTTGCTACTGAGAAGAGCAGCCGGCTAGAGCTATAGTGCGATAACCCTTAGCTTATTGATGATTAGCATATTAGCTGGTGATAATCCATCTCAAATATTTGTGCAGTACGGATGCATGCCACACGCTTGTGTTGCAAAATCTCATTGGAAATTTATGAAAGCGATGTTTAGAAACTTGCACGGCAAAACATTTTTTCTAAACAAGCCACTAACAATGTTAATCTTTACGATGCAAAACCTATAAATGTTCTATTCCACCAAACAAAAACTGGCGCTTAACGTAACAAGAATGATTTGATAAGGGGCAGTGAATTGATTTCGGATTTCCAGTGACTTGACATGTGTCATCAAGCGTAATTAGCTGGAACAGTACTTTCCGCGCTATAACAACGTTTTCACAAGCAATACCATCACCTTA
>KI422524.1:0-20888 GCA_000473375.1 Anopheles culicifacies | reverse complement strand
TTATATTATCAAAGCTTTACAGCTGACCTTAAAGCGTTAACACAGTAGATGCCAAACAAACAACTAATGAATTAACAAACGCGCAAAGGCTTATTTCGAGTCACAAAGATTATTTCGTGGCTAAGACATTGATGGATTTATGTCGAGGAAGTGACTTCAACATAATCATCCCTTCAAAGTCACTGGTGCCGATTATTCAGACAATTGTAATACGGGGCGTTTCCCAGTACGCGCAGGACTGACTACCTTGTAGAAATGGCAGGCCAAAGTCCTCTCGAGATTGTGGAGCCACATAATAAGAAGAAGAAGTGAAGATAAGAAGAAGAAGAAATTACAAATATGTATTAAATTAACAAAATAAGCATAAACTATGATTTTAAGTCTAAATGATTATTAAAGTATTTATACTACCTTAAAATAATTATCAGAATATTCTAAACAATGAAATACTAAACAAACAAACAGCGCAAACCATTCAAACACATGCTGATGAGGTGACACGATTAATGCCATCCTTCGGTGTCGAGCGTCCAGTATGGCCATTCGTTCATGAACAAATTGCAAATCAATCGGCCAGGTACGCATTTGGTCCGGTGTCCCTAGAAGGGTCGAACGCTATTTTACACGGTGTTTCTCACGCTTATCGAACGCGTTTAGTTTTGCTGGAATGCCCACAAGGTTAATGCGGTGTAGAAGGAAATGTGGAAACATTGGTTTCCGCGTATAAACTATACGATTAATCTTAAACAGCGATAAAAGATAAAGCGACGGAGTGATAACAAAATTAATTAAAAATAAACTTTGAGCGCTGAGGAGATGATAGATTTTCCATTCAGATATGTATAAACATGAATTCCGATTTTTGATTAAACGAGCTATAATTTATGGTTGAAAAGTTCCCTCTTAAAAGCTTGATCAATTCCTAACGCGTTCTGCCGGTGACGAGCAAATAAATCAATAAATTGAAACCGAAAGGGCAGCTTGTCGGGGTTGGTATGCAGTGCCCACCGCCACTGCCCATCAGCCGTAGGCTGTCCGGTGCGTCCATCAGACGCTTTGAACAGGGGAAGATTTATTGGTTTTGCCTTCCGGTTTGCAGCACAAAGTATGGTACTAGTACTGCGCGTATGGCCCTAAGGGCACGTGCCTCCCATGTGCCCGCGATACACGTCGATCAACACGATCTCCGCTCAGGACGCAAAACATGCGGGTTCTATTGGGAGAAACCAAATCACTTATCGATTGCATTCGATGCATTTGCCAACGAAGGGGGTGTGGAGAAAGGGTGTGCTAATGCATTCCATTCCCACTAACCAAGCCCGATTAGCTCACAATCGATAGGATCATAATTTTGAAACTAGATTGTAAAGTTCGATCGCGATTCGTGATCGAGGGCAGTAAATTAATCGCTTTTAATGATTTAATGGCCCGGCCGGTGAACGGTATTTTTATATTTTTCGGCCCGAAGCGCGCCGCGAAAGGGTGCTGGCAGAAATCACCCCAGGAGGACACCGATTCGGAAAGGCACAAGCGCGCGCGCGCATAGGAGTGCAAACCATCAAGGTCCTAATTTGGTGTGAACAAAAAGCTATGCTCTTGCAGAAAGGCCAATTGGTACCTTCCAAAAAAGGTACTCATAATTGATTCTAGCCCGTTATTGAAAAGTGCTAGTTGTGCTGATAATATGACGTTAGACTTTAAGACGCTCGAGACTTTAAGGAGCAATGTGTTTTTTGCATAGAATGGAGAACAAGCGACTGCAGAAAGGGGGTTTAAGTTCCCGCAAACACACCCCAACAGGCGGAATAAAATCCGTTGTCTTCCAATGGACGCACATGGACCGATATTGCGCCGTGTTTTCTTCGATCGCCTTTATGTCGCAGCTGCGTTGCGTCATTAGCGTGTCTTTGGTGGTAATTATATGAATTATTAATACTATCGACTATGTGTGACGCGGCCGTCCAACGCGGGTACTGTCGGCCAAGAGCGAATTGTGATGGTGAAACATCTCGACGGAAAAGAATTCCGATGAGAAGTTTCAAGGAAATTGATTGCTTTCGGAATGCTATCTGACGGTGAAGTACGGTGTGCCCTGCTGGATCGGTGGCCCGGAATGGTCCGCCGTACTGTCAAGGCAGCATTTTATTCATTCCGATGTACGATAGATCGGATAGACGTGTGGAAATGATTCGGAAACGTTTTTTTTTAGATCAAGCCGAGTTGCAGCTTTTGTAACAAATTTCGTAAAAAAAACTGCTGGCAAATATTTATGACATCATTTCCATCTCGCATCTCGACACTGGAGCACGTGAATGTGAAAACAATATTTGACACCTCTCCATGATGCCCGTCTTTCGGTGAACGCTTTCTCTTGTTGGCATTTCGCATAATTGCCCGAGACAGGTTAAATGAGAAACGATTCCTTGTCCTTTTTTTTCTTTTCGTGAAGTAATTCCACTACGCATTCCTGCTGCTTACCTGTCCGTTTAATGAGCTTCAACGTGGCCCCCCATCCCAACGGTGATATCATATCAATGTTCGTAATCGTTTCCCACTGAGCAACGGTAGCTGCAGCGGGCGAGCCTTGTAATATGATCATTTGACAGGTTTGCTCCTGATTAAACCTCAAACCTGTCAAACTACACAGCCATCATCAACCTCGCTGCTACTGAGCTTCCCACCGATATCAGCTGCACCGACTCCGAGCTGCTCTCCCCTCCCAACACGTTTGGTCCAGTCGGGCAGAGATTAAAGGTTTTCAACTACTACCCCGTTTAGCCACGACTCATTACAACGGCAGTTTGTTGCAACATATGCATGCGGCTGCGTCACGTTCGCTCCCCCCTTGAAGCGAAGAGCCAACCACCGAATGGCCGGTACATGACGCGCCCTCGGGGTGCAGTTTATGCGCTGGTATGTAATTTCACTTTATCGCGCTTTATTTGTCATTTCAATTAATCGCACGCTTGATTCGCACCCGAGCGTTGTATCGCGTTTGGTGGAACGAACCGGGCTTGTCCCGGTTGTCCGTTTCGTGCCATTAAACGGCAAACCTCACCTTCACTCGTAAAACTAAGTACGAGTACGTATGTGTCGCAAGGGAAGTGTCGGGGTTGGGATTATTTTCCTCACACGCAGACTGCGTTCGTTTCGAAGAAGGAAGCGAAGAAAATTTGCTTATTAATTTAAATTATCATTCGGTCGGTGCGAGTATGGCAGTGAAATATGAGCCAGCATCGTCGGCAGCCCGCCGGCATTTGTAGCCAAGATCGAAGAAAGATTCAATTTTACCGACCAGTTAAACGAAGGAGAAGTGAGTGGTTTGTTTGATGCTGGGGACTGCTCGTGGAAATCGAGAAGCACACGATCATCATCAATGAGCATTAAATTGACGTTCGGCTTGGTGAGTGTAAGTGATCGTCCCGACTGGGGGTGGTCTTGCTTGCGCATCCAAGTCGTATTGCACTTCGATGAGGAAGTACCGGTATCAGCAACGGTTCATCGGTACGTGTTTTGCCCTTGCCACCCACGTGTCCCCAAAAAAAAAAAAAGATCATTCGTGTTTCGATCTGCTTCACTATCGAGCAGCTTTGGAAAACAATTCCAAAAAAAACAGAAGGTTTATTGAATGAGACGATTCGACAACGAGTTGAAGGTTAGCTTTCGTGGGTGTCTTTCGAAACGCTTTACCTTCGGAGTTCCATTTTGGGTAATATCTTATATTGCTGATCGTATCGGTAGCTGAATGGACACGGGAAAACAAATATTTACGCCACCTGTGCGAATGTCACATAAATTACACGAAATTTCGTATCGCCCGATGATGATTGCTACCGAAACAGACAGCTAACCAGTGGCCGTAGTTAATTTCCAAATTAGTATTCCTTCAAATCAAACTAATTTACTGCAAGCGATCCGACCAAACGGGTGCGTGCTATGATGTGATCGGTAGAGAATTTTTTTCAATCAGTCCATACTCCTCCAATCGCAACGTGGCGGTAGATTAAGATATAACGGGCAGTAGCAGCTCTAAAGTGCATTAGAGACCACGTTCAGTCCGTCAGTTCAGTTCCAGTTGCGCCGCACTCCCGGGAAGATGCATAATTTAGCAATTTTCTCCACCGCCTCACTCCCTAATGACTCCATCTTTGTAGCCGTAGTTTATCAGAACGAACGCGTCTCTTTTAAGATCAATCCCTTACGAAGGGGGGGAACGTAGGGATGAAATAAATACAATTTATTGAAATGATCTTCGCTTGTCGAGGCGCGCCCGGGGGGTTCGTGAAAGTAACACATTAAAATGAATTAGTGCGGCACTGGTGGAAGTGGAACGATAATTAGCAGAAGCGGTCAGATCATTTCGATAACGCACCAAACCATCGTTAGGGCGGTGGGATGCATGTTTAATGGAAATTATAATTCACCTCAAAAAACGGGATAGAATTGTAATAGTTCAATATTATGGATCACTGTTGTGGAAAGAATCCAATTGCAAATTGTGTCCAAACAAACGCTCTCTTAGTAGCCCGCACTGATGACGTTTTATAGCACGCTATAAAATGAAAGTTTATAGCACAACTAAATCATACAGAATTTGATAGAATTTCAGATCACGGATGTATTTCTCACTCTATGCAGTGTGCTGAGTGATCTTTATGAAGGTTATAACCATGTTTTAAACTATTCAATGGCATCGCTTAAGGGCGTGCCATATGGACAGACGCGACATGCAACCCCACATGTGGGATGCGTACAAAGCAAATCGCTTCCATGTGCACTCCATAATGTCCCAAAAAACATTTGGAAAACTGCAGTTTACAAACGTGACGATTTATTATTTTAATTTCATTTCCTCCCCGTACGGTGATGGTACTTGGTGGTGTCTTCAATACCCAAAGAAGTGGCGGTCCATTTGCGGCCAGGGACAAAGGATTTGTAATTGGTGTAAACAGCTCGTCTGGTGCAAAAAATAGAAATGTCGCTAAAAATAACGCTCTTACCCGAAACGCGCATGAAACAAGATCCAGCGACACAAGCGCGCCGGTTACTTCCAGTTTTAGCAGCACTGAATCCTCTTCATTGCAATTGGAGTTTGTTGCGAAGGGTTTTGCGTACCATTTCCTCTCCAATAACAGTGCAACACCAATTGTGCATGGCGTGAAGAACGATCTTGAACGTATATTTTTAGCCATAACTTCTAAAGGGAGCAGGAAACAACACCCGCGTTATAGCGTTTGTAAGCAATGGAAAACTAAACGGTACCACGATCAGGGCTGGAACCCTCCCAGCGGGTGGTTAATTATGTTGGCATCATGTACATCTAAAGGCATCGTATTCTGAGCCATGCCTCGCACAGTGCGAACCTTTCAACTTCCTTTTGAGCAGTGCGCCGGAGGACGGCTGTCCATTTTTATTCGAGCTTAGACACTGTGCACTCGATACGCCGATGCGGAAATAAGTCGTCGCTGGGAAACGTTAGTTTCCGCATGCCAAGACTCCAGATATCAGTTATAGCTTAGTGCTTTAATATATTGGAATTAGCAAATCATGGCCGATTTATTCTTGGGCCGATTTATTGCTTATCCACCGTGCAGACATTGTAAAATCAAAGGGGCTTATATATTATCAGTACCAAGCATAGAATATTATCAGTCATTTGATAACAGATGCTAGCGCCAGGTTTTAGGCGCTTTGCGACTTAGCGTACATCAAATCCTCCCATTGGATAGTGGCTCATTATCTTATCGACAAGCAGCTGTACAAAGTAACGAATATGTTTTGATTAATGTTTCCTCTAATTCTATCCATCCACTTACAGACATTCGGAAGCAACTCTCAGGCATTGTGCGTTTGTGGCAATCGACGCCTTGAACAAAAGTTACGATGCGTTCCTGTTTATTTGCGCTCGTGGTATAAGCTCCCGCTCACACCTTCCATATCCAGGAAAAAAAATCATAAGTAAGCAAGCAGAGCTCCCCCCGTGACAAGCGTTTCTCAATGTGTAATTGCACTCACCGATTGCGTGGTGTCCTGCCCGTCAGCCAGTGCTGGTGAAGATTTATGCAATCGTAACATCGGAAGCTGCCACGTTCGAGGCGTTGTGCGTGTATGTACGAGCGAGGAGCAGCTGGCCGTAAGATGAGTTATGTGCGCCACACCGCCGTAGTTGCCGTCTGCCTGCCAGTGCTAGTGATCATTCTATGGGTCCCACCATTAGAGGTAAGTCGGTTTCGGCGTACACGCGCCCTGTCGTTTGGTAAGCATGTGTTTTTGTTTTGAGGTTATGCTCAGTTGTACTCGTTTCGGTCGGTTGTTTACACTAGCCGGTGTAGCGTGTAGTCGCATGTAGATTGGGGGAAAGGAAGTAGCAAACGGTGCCAGATAAGAGAGCATCATCGTGCAATGGTACACAAAGTTCGGAGTTCCAGTTTACGATATTGGTTGGTGGATTACACGATCCACGCTTTCAACACCACGCCCCACGCCTAGGTTTTGGAGATAAAACGATCTTTAATCCTTTCCTTCTTTTGGCTTGGGCTGGCGATCGCTCGAAGAGCTGCAAGCTGAAGCATACACAAATGTTATTCTAACGCAAATAGTAGTAGCTGTGTTGTAGTACCTTCCTGGGTATTACCGATCTTCAAACAGAACCATAGCAGTGAAAGAAAACTCACTTCACTTTGCTAACGCATTCAGCAAAAAAACACATCAATTGGGCGATAAATTTATGCACCTAATCATGTCCATTTGTGCCCACGAGATCCAGCAACCCGGACTGTGACGTTGACGTTCTCACGGCTCCGTGTAAAGCACACCCCCTGTTTGTTGCCCATTGCAGAATTATTTCGTGTTAAACATGATTGTTTGCGCGAGATTATCTCACCCTTTCTGGGGTTTTGCGTTTCATTTCTTTCGAATGTTTCGTGACAAGAGGAAATTAATTGTCACACGTTTTGTGCCTTCCTTCCTTAACTGTGCTCGCGGTTTGGTTGGAACTGCTTTCGCTGAGAAGGAGAAATGCAGTTCGTGATGTGGCGGCCATTCGGTACGGAATTCGCAATGCACATCGTTGCACCCCATCAGGTCATCGGTTTCGCAGGACCGACCCCGAGCTCATGATGATTCCCAGATGAACTTTTAATTATTCTTCGCATCGGACCGGGAAGCAACGGGCCAAATGGGACGTGGCACCCAATCCAGGACGGGGGAGAGTTGCAAGCAATGGATCGTTGGATTTGAATAACGTCTACCATTGAAGGAAAGCATTCATTCATTGAATTAGGCGAGCCACGACTGATACACAAAGTTGGATAAACGGTGAGGTCGAAGTTCGTTGAACTTTAGCGGAAACTCAAACAAAACATTGCTAAAGGTTACTGAAAAACTGAGGCACGGTATAATGGGGACAAGAAAAGGGCGCACCAGTCATTAAAGACCCCATGCATTTATGGTGGTTGGTTGATGTTCTTCGACTTTAACATCCACCCGAAGCGGATCGTTTGCCAAAAAATAAACCGACCGCTCATTATTCAACGCAACTTTCTCTCGTTGCGTTAATTACCGTTTTCAACAAGAAAATAATAAAAAAAGAATCGCACCTTTGTCCCAGACAGGGGATGGCACGCCTAGTATGCCCAGTGGAAGGTAGGGTCCCATAAGTCACGCCACACTCAGACGGAAGCAGCAGCAGTAGGGCCTCCCAACAGACCCGACGTGTCGTCTAGAAACATGATATGCTACATTTAACCTGTCCCACCATCCAGGGCGCTTTTCCACTCCTCGTTCCATTTGATTGCCATCAAAATGGTTTGCCATCCCTCTGCGCTTTTAAAATGATCATCCACACGTTGACCAGCTGGGACAGGACCCGGCGTCGTATGCGTGTGTCACTGTTACGCTACTCGTCACGTTGTTTACGCAGTCTAGTGTCGATTTCCCGGTTTGTGTTATTGTTATTCTTCGTTGAGTTTTTCCACTGCGACCCCGGAACGCCGTCGGTGTTTGGGGGAAAAATGTGTCCATCTGTCAGTGCGGCCGTCACAACAAGATTCAGCTGGAATTAGTGTGAGGTTTTACATGTTCTCTGTGGTCTCTGCCGCTGCCTGGTGCATGATCGCTTCCAGACGATGGCGTTAAATGCCTGTCAAACGGTACTGATTTGTGTTGGAAAAGTCGGACTAATTCCTTGGAAGCTTGTTGTGGTCTGGTAATAATCCACAGTATTACATGATGTTACAAACGGGAGTTATAACGATGATCATTTAGGGAGAGAGAGAGAGCGCTTTAAACGACATCTCCATTCTTCAACCGAGAACGGTTCTGAGTGATCGGAGTTGCACATCGAATGATCACAATAGTTCCCAAGAGGGCTTTTGATATTTTCCACATGAAGTGTTAAGCGAGTGAAAACTTTATGACAAATGGGGTGACCTTAACCGGAACGCATTTACCTCGGCCCGAGCACCAAGGGTTCGGTTTTACGATTCAATCCGATTAACATCATCGTATGGCAAAAGATGCTGTTCAGGTTGTTCAAACGAACTGCCGGGTCGATGATGCAGCAGCAGTTTCATGGAAGGGAACCTACTTTTTATGAAGATGTTGCAATGGCAGAACAATCAAGAGGCTGTACAGGCACGATCCACCATGAAGGTAGTGCAGTATCTTGTGCGGATTGTGCTGAAATCCTACTCCAAGCTCAGCCAGGTATAGTGTCTGAGAGTCCATGAAGGGATATGACGGATTGATGGGTTGTGGCCTATTACCATCTTTGGCGGCGGACGACGTTGGAATGGAAAGTGACCTCGGGGGACAAGAATGATTGAGTTCGGTTACAGAAATCGAGCCATTCTGGAGAAGTCCAATTTGGTGTTGGAGATGTTCCATTCGCCCTCTGGAGGATCGGTGCTCGGTGAGCTATTCACTTTGTTAAAAATTGTTCAATTCGCTTATAAAAAAATGTTAAGGTGCTGTATCTAATTCTTCTTTACTTTAACGACAGATTCACTGAATTATACCGAAACCCTGTTTAATTCCGTGTGGAATGTTTTAGGTCGACTTGGCAATGTTTCGCAGTTCCGGTACATTAATAAGTAACAGTTGCGTATTAGTGATGGGAAAGTTTCTGGTTCTTCATGCTCTTTGCAATTGAATTTTCTGTAACATTTGGCGCAGCATAAAAAATCGTTTTTCCTTCGTGGAAATCATATTCAGGGCAATGTCCTCAACCGGACAAGCTAACCCATCTGTTAGAACAACGATTTGACTAATTGTTCTCCGGAGGTAAATTCAGTGTATTGTAGGCCCATGGGAAAACACTTCAACTTTAAAGGGACGCATTTTCTGGTTGGGCACAATCTAAATTGAGCATGATTAACGCGCTACGCGTTAACGCGGACGGAAATAATTGTGGCTAGACGAAACACGTCAAAACAATTTTAGCCAATCATCATAAATAAAAGGCAAAAACACAAAAAGACGGCAGGGAGATTAATTTCGCTCCTCGATCTTCCACCTCTCTGGCTCTCTCTCTGGCTATGATTGGACGGAAAGCAGATAGGAACATGCTCAGCACTGCAGGTTGCAACATTAAGCGTACTTTCCCCATGGGTTATGTTTAATGAGAGACGTATGCTAAGTGTTATTAAACCTTTTACTTATGTATTATCGGAATAATTTGCTTTTGCTTTACATGTAAACACTGCTACAGGTGCATCATGTCTGCCCGTGACTATTCCACCTTGTCTAAACCATAACAAAACTAGCGTGAAATTCGACACATCCACGGGGACACCAATTAGGGATGTGTGTTTTTCTTTCACTCCAGCTCATCCCTCCCGTTGTGTGATTTATCTGCCCTCACGCTAGCGTTCGCCGTGAATTATGGGTCTAAAATCAGAGGCCAGAAAAGTTGGTGCCGTTACAACGGCCCAGCTATGGTTTAAATTAAAGCCACACAATGTTGTCTGCGATGGAAGGTGGGTATGGGGGTGGGAGATTTATTTAGTTGCGCCACTATAATGAAGTTTATTCGAGCGCATCAACAACACACGGGCCCCCCGAATGCATTTCGGATGTTTATCAGCCGTTTTTCGCTAGCCTTGATTGACAGGAGACTTCCCTGTCGAACAGGCGCTCTGTGTCGAACTCAGATGGGGTGTCGGATGCTGTTTATGGGATTTAGGTAGTACTGGTTGTTTTCCGTAAACTAAACTTTAATTAGTTTCTTACCACGACACACCAACACCGTATGTTTTGTGATAAACAAAGAAACATTGTACCTTTAATGGCGGCGAATCTGTTGTACGATCGTGTTGGTAAAGTTAAGGTGCATTATTTATAACATTAATTTCCAATGATTTATCTGTAGGGCTGTAGAGGCACATTAACATTTTCCCTGAGCTGTTGATTTAAGCATTCTTAATGTCTCGCTGCAGGGAATAAGTACAGAATTTATTATTTTTTAAACGAATGCTCAACGAATAAATCTGTCCAAAAAATGCTGGGGCGGTTATAAAGTTAACTTTTAATTATACGATCGTGCAAATTATTGACAGCATTCGTTTCGGGGCACGTTAAACGTACATCATTCAGTGGTAAAGATGGAAAAATTGTCCACGCATTAAGGCAGAGGTTTGTGCATCTGTGTGTTTTGTTTTTTTTTGCAATAAATTTTAATGGCGGCACGGTTCCATAAAATCGATCGTTTCTTTCCCCCCACAATCGAATGTTGGGGTAGGTTTGGAATGGTATTCGCACAGATTGCCATCTTTCGTGCATTGCTTGAGTGTTTCGTCTCCTTTCAATTGCTTTATCTTTATCGTTTTATCGTTTTTTTCTCCAAAAATGTTAAATACCTGCTGACATATCGTTTTGTGGCGGTGTTGGTATGTTTTTTTTTCGCCTCCCATTTCATACTCGAACATGATTTATCACAATAAGGCGACCGTTTTTTTTTCTGATCTGATTGTCTGTTCTGGCTTTTCTCCGTCTGCTCAGAACGGCCCAAGATGTCGGTCAAGCACTCGAGCAAAGAGGGGGAGCAGGGTCTTAATTTATCGTCAATGAATTCACTGACGATTGCTTGTATGTAGCGTGCGTGGAGCGAGTACGTGCGAAAAAAAAACAAGCGTCCCATAAAGCAATAGGTAATGATATGGGATAATAAATACAAATAAATAAATACACCTCGCAAAACGTACGGGAGAACGACGTTACTTTATGACGTTTTCATTTCGAATTCGTTCCACCCAGGGTCTCTTGCGGTGAAATGCCAATTTGTCTTCGACAGCGTGCGGGAATTGTTACCGCTTTAACATCGGACGGGCCAGTAAATGGCCAATTGAACATTAAATTATGGTTTAAAAGGTGAAAAACATATAGCGCTCAGTGCTGTTTCAATCGATTTTTATCATGCTCTGCCCGCCAGGAGGGGTTTGTAAAATGAAATTGGTAAACCGTTCCATAACCTACTTTATGGAGCGGCCATGGCGGGGATCACGGGGACAGTTCGGGGAGGCCGGAATATTGTTTTGGCGGAAATAACGGTGTAGAAATTAAATTAAATGCTGTTCTTTCGTCACGGTTTGGTAAACACAGTTGAGGATCTTCTTTTTTTTGGTAAATAGTTGAAGGAAAATGGAATTCAGTAAATAAATTGCTTTATTACAGTAACAGACAAACCCCTCAAAAGAGATCACAATAAATGCAAGAAACGAAACAGGAAAAGATCGCAATTCACGTCAAGTCGATTTGACGTCTGTGGGGCAACCCTTCCAACAGCCGCCGGCAGATCGGGAGTGTTGGAACCAATTTTAAGCTCGATTTGATTAACAAACCATCCAACTCATGCAGCTCGTGCCCGTTCAAACCACTTTGACAAGAGATGGCGCATCTAGCGGCGTTCGTTCACATAGAGCACCCTCCGGTTGGTGAGATATTCAAACACAAGGGGACTTGATTTGAATTTTGCGAGACGTGCATCACATTTGCACCACTTGCCTTTCCACTTGCCAATCAACCAACAAAATGAGCGGTTGTTGTTGTACGCCTGCCGGCCGTGCAAGCTGTTCCTGGTGCAACGCCACCATGGAAATTGCATGCGAATGGTTGAAAAACAACGCGTTACACCCTAAAAAAAAGTGTGCAATACATTAACGGGTGGGTAAGGCATGTGGCATACGGGTGTGCACTCAGTTTTGCCACTTTTCGATCGAAGGGTAGAGGGTGATCACTGTCAACCTTCCCCCACCCCCTACGGGAAAGGTAGTTCCCGAATGGATCGGTTTACCTATTACAATAATCGCAAATCGGTGGGATCCGCACGAACGTCGCTCGTGGTGTATAAACCGTGGTAGACCTGAAAGTTCATTATATTCTACAATATCTGCCCGTGTGCCCTGTCCGCAAATGCAGTCTGGCAGTCGTGGAGCACGGAGGCGAAAAACCCACATTCCATTCCAACCCACCGCACTGTGTCTACTCGCCAGTCACGAACGGTCGACAACGGTCTTTCGCACGCTGGCGGTGAGCGTTTCCGATTTTGAATCTCTCACAGCTCGTCCGTAGGTTCACATTCCGCACGTTTGCATCTACGCGCGTCGAGACGCTTTTCACCAAAGGCGCAGGGTGGTGGAAAAGTGGCCGCATACTAATCGATTTTCGCGCGCACGGTGGGCACGCCGACGACGACGACGACGTGCCGGCATTTTTTCGGTAAAATTCCACACCACTGATTAGTGAATGTTTCCACTGAGCTGCCGAGCGTGTGTGTCACAGTGGGAAGAACGCTTTACTATGCATGACACACAGAGGGTTGTCCCTACGTACGGATGATTTACGCTTCCGATAACGTGACAGACCACCCTTGCGTTTGATGATTGTGTTAAAATGAGGTGAAAAACGTGAACAGTTTGCTAAAGACGAATTAGTTTGTGAAATCACTGCCCATGTAAACCTCGTTACACAACGAGAATGAGCCTCCTGAACGTGTTTTGGAAGTCGGAGAATCAAACTCGTAAGTCACTTTTCATTTTAATGACCGGAAACTCTTGTCTACAAGTGTCGTTTACGAGCAACCGGATGGTTTGCAGTTTTTTTTGGAGTTAATTAATAGAGGATTATGACCACTCTCATTCCTTCCAACTCGCGCCGGGGACAACAATTTATGGCTGTTTTCTGCGCTCTTCAAAAGCGATCATCCAGCGCCGTATGTTTTACGCATTAAGGCGTGACCATCATGACAAACATTGTGCAGAGAATAGAAGTATCTCGTTGTTTGCCGAAACATTCCCCACTACAATGGCTGACGTTCACTTCCTAGTGCCCTCGCCAAGGCCTGGAACGAAAGCACTCCGCATGATTGATCTCTAATACTTCGTTGCACCGAAGTTGCATATTGAACGAAGGCAATGGAAAGAAAAGGGAAATGGAATTGGCAACCGAACGGGAATAAAGTGACACAAAGCTGTAACTAATGCGGTTTTTTTTTGACACTTTCTGCGCGACACGCTTGTTGAATTGTTTATGAACCTTGGCGCCCTCGTTGTGGCCGGTGTGGCAGGGAAAAGCAATCCCACTCTTCCTCCCCCTAATGGGGCATCTGCGTACACAGAAGGATTACGGGACTTTCGAAGAAAGTGGCTGTGAAATCGATTACGGACAGACCACCCGCCCTATTAGATGTTGAAGTTTGGTTTTTGCTGATGGACTCATGCTCTTCAACAAGCACGAGATATCTATCGCGACCAGCAGCGCACAGTTTACATCTTCAGCTCGTGCGCATGGCCTTGGAGGGCGGAAGACTTCGGACTACAATGGTTGCCTATAAATATCACCACCTAACCGTTGTTGCACACGCGTTGCACGCGGAGCTGCCGGAGCGGCGTTCCAAGAAAGTGCGACGTCGAGATGCGATCTTGAAGTTGGGTTGGAAGTCGGTTTGGACCACACAGCGAGCGATCGATCAAATGTGAGTTCGAGTTCTTCAAAACACGATCATATATCATATTTGTCAAGGGCGATGGTCAAAGAGCGGGGTCAGAGGGGGGGCCACTCGTGCTGCGTAGGGCGGCATTAAAATCTTTAGACATCCACCTCAGTTGTTGATAGCCAACCGAGTAGCTACTAAAAGTAAGAATGCAAGAATCGAAACGAACCGGAGCCGGTTTTCTTTCACATTCTTGCCGCACAGAAATGTACGCTGTCGTCGAGTTTGTGACCAGGCGAAGACACGACAGTAAGATCTTGTCTGGAGGACATGTGCATCCGTAGCCCAGAGATCAGCTTCTCTTCCGACCCAGCTCAGCCGGTTTGCAGGGGATGGGATAAACATTCGATCATCATCGATGACCTCTAAATCATAGACACGGTGGAGAAGATTGTGCGTTCCTGTTAGCCGTCCATGTTACGGCGTTTTTCCCCATTCTCATCCCATCATGTGTACTCAGCCACATCACATGGCCCCCGGGACGAGTTGTCGATAGAAACGAATATAAACCTATTAGAGTATCATTTGATTTTTCAGTTTCCAGCTTTTTCCCCCCGAAGAAAAAGGGCTACCCCGGACGGCTTCCCATGCTTCGCCGGAACGCATCAATTAATCTGCCGCTGGTTGAGGGCGGTGTACGACTTGGCCTCTATGAATTATGTTGTCAGTGGGAGGAGAACGAACGAACACGTTGGTTCGGAGCTGTTTAGACCAGCAAACATTAAGATATCAATAAATCTGTTGCATAGGTATATGGGAAGATATCCGAAAACGGGGGAGAAGTGGAACAAGTCGTCGGTTGGAAATTGGTTGGAATACCCCGCGGACAGATGGAATTGGTGGATAATGGTTTCGGCTGGTTCGACTGGTAGCAGTTTTGAGGGCTGGATACCAATTATTTATTCTATTCTACGTTAGAGACTTAGGGACTACGATTAGGCGGTGAAGTGGCATAAGAAGTTGTTAGATTTGTTGGATTATCGTTACAAAACGTTTAAGGGCAGACATGTGGTATACATTTGCTCTGGGCGTTCCGAGCTTAGTGGGTTTAAAATCTCGTTCTTAGCATTCGATGCAGATGTGTCTAACCTTAGACTTTTTTATTTTTTAATATTTCACCCAAGCCGGTCAAAATATTGAATAATTCTAGTTCACTTTTAATCTTCATAAAATGATGATGCAGATCAACCACAGCGAGGATGCAATAAACTACTCACGGTAACTTTTTTTGACACATTAACCAATAGCACCGAAAATTAGGTTCCGAAAAATTATCATTTGATTACGGCAATAAGCATAAATTTGCCATAAAAAGTCGCATGTTAATTGTTTGTCGCTCTCGATCGGACCCGAGCATGCACAAATTGGAACCACCAAAAACTGGTGCACCATAAAACTCTCACCAAGCGACAAACCAGTTCGCTTAATATGCATCACGTAGCCGCTTTCAGGTTTGGGGCTCGGTCAATCCGCAACAGAATACAACCGGAAATGTCTCGCCGCTTGGGTCGTGCATCGATCCGACCAAGCGAGATCCCTCCGCCGAGCTCGGAGGATATCAAATTTCTTCCAATGGCAAAACAAATTTCGATGTTTTGCCGCAACATTTGCACGTCTCGCGAGGAGATCTTTGTCCGGCGATAGACGATCAAATATTAGAGTTCGCACAGATTGTGCGCGAGATGTCTGGGGACGGTGTGTCCACGAAGGTTGAAATATCTTCCCGGTTCTTGAGCGCTTGGTAGATCGCGTACCTGCGTCCGAGATCTTCGAGATCGAGCCGAGATCTTGATTGTTATTTGTGCAAATCGAAATGTTAAACTTTAATCTTGGGAAATGATGAAGAGTCCGAAGCGCTTGTTGCTCTTCGTTTGGATGGAGCGAGCGAGCGGATGAACAAACAAACAAACAAATGGTAAGCATCTTTCTACGGCCCATGCTGTGCTGATCTTCGACTTTATATGCGAAGATAAAAAGTGAGATTACCAAACCGAAAGCATAGGAAATGGCAGGAAATGTTGCAGGAAACTCAAACATCTACCCGGTTTGGGGGATGTGTGTCCATGTTGGCAAGAAGCTGCATTCTACGACAAGTGAAAGAAAAGCAAACGAGGACGAGCGGAGCAGAATAAGCGAATGAGCATTCGCAAACATTTGAGTTCATAAATTTATGTAACACCTACGTACGTTACGTTTTTTTGCAGACGCATCCGTTGAAGCGATTCCTGTAACCTTTTCACCGTTTCGCCCTCCGTCTGGCACAACGGTGCGGTGTTTTGTTTGAAATAAGTGCAGCTGTCAAATTAATTTATCAGTGACAGCGTAAATTTGCGTGTTGCGTTCAAAAATTTGGCCAACGGGATGATGCGACTCACACAGTCTTAAGCGAGGCTGGCTTCGGTGGCGCCATCCAATGTCATTGCACGATCGAGCAGAAGCAACCTTCGATAAAAAGGACAGCTGATACGATCGAGCACTTCCCTCGATGTGCGGCTACCGGTCCGCCATGTAATGCGGGGTGACAATACACATTTACATAAATCATTTGGCTTTCCCGGTCGATGAGCTATGGATTGATTGAATTCCGAGTTCCACACCGTGCTGTTGCGTCCCACCGGTCGGCACTGATTGGATTCGTGCTGATTTATGTTCTATGCGGCGAGCATACAAACAGGGCACGATGAGCACGTGATCGCGGTTTGGGAATGCGATCTGGCCAGCAAATGATGGATGGATGATGATCGTGAGAGCGCATTCGAGACATAGCGACAACGAAGCGTCGAATGCACAAATGTTTCCCTCTTGGCCGAAAAAAAATAAAAAACTTGCGTGAAGAATGGATGGCGACACGCTGCGCATTGATTAGATTGGGTAGCCGGATGATCGGAGGTCGAGGGCCGAACAGGTGCACACGTCCCATCGTTAGAGTCACTGATTGTGGCTGTTGATAAGCTTTTCAATATTTAAGGTTAGTTGCTGCTGTGAAAACGTCTGTTTTTCATTAATTTACATATCTTGTTGGAGATTAGTATTAATATCTGGGCCTATCTTTACAATACGATCGCCTAATAAACTCCATTGAAAACAGTTATAGTGGATGACTGTTTTAATTATGGTAAATGTATATTTTATGGCAAATAGCAACCACAAATGGAAACAAACGGAACTCATGGCCTCCGGAGTCATTCGAACCGCACATTGGTAGTGTAAATAATGTATAAAGCACCTTTATTAAGTGACTTCTGGAGCGTGCAGAATTTATTCCTACCTCCTACATTCCAGCTATTTCCTATCCATCCCGAATTGCCATAAAGCGACCTGCGTATGTCTAACTGTTGTATTTAGCAGCAGCAATAAGTAGACAAAAAAACCGGGCACACACTCACAGACACTTGCCAACACCATTAGCCACCAAGAGTCACTAGTGGCCGCCGGTTGGTGATCGTAAAACCAGAGAGCACATCAAAATTAACACCATTTTCCCATTAAAGCTGATGCGCACCGTAAGGCAAAAACTGTCTTCGTGCGCCCAATATCTGTACGGCTTTGATCTAAATGCGACCTAATGTGGGTCTGGCCGGTGCTTGCTAGAAGAACCGTACGGGCGTGTTCCGTTGCGATTCCTGCAGGAGTGTGCTCAGTCATATTTTTGCCAATGGCGCAGCACTTGGCAGCCGAGCGGTAGAAGCGTTAAACTGTCTAACCATTAAGCCAACTAGCCGTGTGGACTGGATGGCTACAAATTGGTACACGGTCACCTAGTGCAGAGTGTGAGAAATGTTCAAAACAGGTCCGTTACGGGGGCAAGAAGAAAGAAAACAGCATAGCATCAAGAGATAAAGCTAAAGAACATGATATTTTAACACATAATTCAAGCGATTTTAGAATGCGCTATTATAGCTGTGGGGGATTAGCGCGCGTTATGAAGATGTCTCAGCGTGAATTCTCATGCCAGAAGCATAAATTTACATACATTACGCTTGTGTTTGCGGATAATCCCACCGAGCAGCAACCCAGTGTATTTATATCCTTTCCGCTACTCTAAGTGTCACCTGATACACACTATAAGCTTACAGGAAATTGATTAATATACACAGGCGTAGTACTACTACGGGGCGTCAAGTGGACACTCTTGCACCGCGATCACAATACTTTTCTGTCCACCCGCACCGTGAACGACACAACAACACAACATTGCATGCGATCAAAATGTAAATTCCATTCGTCGACGATTCGTGAGGAATTCGTTTCGGTGCTAATGAATCTCCCGTTGTCTTGCTTATCGACCATGTCATGTTGCAGTCATGTTCAAGGCTAATTATAAGCGAGCACACGACCATCGTCTGGCGGGCACCTTCCTCGTGTCCGTTCGAGCGACGTTTTAACAGCGTCCGAGATGAGATGAACTCTCTCGGTCGCAGATCGAGATCTGAGTGTCTGGGTTCCTCCCCTTATTGCTCACCCCTTTCTTTGACACGCCTGTCCCCGTCCGGTGCAGTGGCGCCTGTAAGCCCCCATGTAAAGGTTTTCATTCTAAAAGAATACATAAATTTTATTCTCCCCCACCCCCAGGTTCCTGACGTCTTTCATCGAATCGTGGTTTTTCCACTTTCTCTCGTCCGAAATTCGCACCTTGGGGGTTCTAAAAACCGTGACCTACGTTGTGAGGGTTGGCGTGATCATTTTAAGTCATTTGTAGCAAGTTCTCTAATTCACTAAATCGTTCATCTTGATCTACACTTAACGAAAATGGCACTTGCTCTACGGTTGTTTACTTTTCGGTACTGACCTTCGGTGACAGTTAGGAACTGTCAAACCTTTTTAACGTGACCTTTTGCTTTGCACGTGACGCTTTTCCCATTCCGGCGAAAGAGCTAAGCGCGATCGGTGGACAAATTGGACGGTGGATTTGGCCCCAAAACTGAATAACGTTTCGACATGGTTTCTATGCCGGCTATTATGATTTATAAGCGATCATGCTCAAGTGTTTAATGCGGATTGAGCAATCCGGGGAGTGTTTCACTTTTCTCCATTTTGAAAACATTTATCATCCCGTGCTATAGCCGTGGTGTGTTTAGCAGTTAAAATGGAAAGTTATGATCCGCTCCTGGACGCCCTTGGTCCCCGTCGGAATGGCCAGGAAAACGAGATCTCGCTTTTGTTTGAGAAATTCGGTAAATGATCGCGAATCGTTGGGGACAATGCAAACTACGACATGGCCTTTTCGGGGACTGCCGGTTGTAGGAATAAAAAATGAGCGACCTAGAGAAAGTTGAAGAAGATGGCAACAACGAAACCAATGAACTGGAAAAAAAAAACATGTACATAAGCGATCGGTACACGAACCGATGAAAGTGATAAACGCATACAAAACTTGTTGCTCTGGAACTGGAAGGTTGGATTTTAAATAGAACAATACATGAAATCATCACATTCATCGGCGAGCTAAGGATAATCCCTTTATCTACTCACGAGAGCGTAATTTGTGAAGCTCCAGTGCCGTTAGATACTCCAGTGTCTAGACTAAAGGGCGCTTCCAAATCCGATCTCCAACAAGGCACTAAAACAACGGCGGGGCTTTGTACGGTAGCTCTTTCATCTCTCAGATGAATGAACGTAAAAACCTGCTTTCTGAAACTCGGCCGGCAACTTCCAATTCACGCCACAAAGGGACACAACTCGTTTTCCAGCCGTTCGCCCCATCTTGCGAGCCTGGGCAAATCTTGTAGTGTCACACTGTAGCACAACGGTGCCCTATGCAACCACCCAGACCAGCTGGAGCCATGATTTATTCGTGCGGGACACATAAATCATTCACGGTGCTGTCACACGTTGCACGTTGGTAGTAGTGCGGGTTTTTGAAAAAAGGGCAGAATGTCGTATGGATTGTGTTGTGGATGGTTTCCATTCCTCACTTTTTATAGCGTTGGCAAGTTCTGCGGGTTAGTACAACGGAAAAGCTGCCCCGGAGACACGGTTTGCAACAGTTTAGTGGAACTCCAGTGTGCGAGAGCGTAAGTGTAAGTGTGTTATAATTTCTATTTGTATTAATTTTTACGTTGGACGTGTGTGAAGTGTACAAGTGACTACAAAATGAACGTACTTTAAGGTTCGTGTTTAACGTCCACTAACAGCTTGTTCCTGGCGTTGAGTATCTTCCATTGGAATGGTTCGTACGCATCTTCCTGCACCGTTCAGCGGCTGGTTATTTTGGAGAGCACTCGAGCTAGCAAAGCCCGCACCTATGTAGATCGCGTCACATCAAGCATTTGTTAACTATGCGTGTACGACCGGTTAAACTATTCCGCCAACAGGCGTAATGGATTCACGCGTCAACATTCGCCCCCGGATCGAACCGATCGTTTGAACGATCGCGTGGAGCGCCTGGTCCGCCGACCACCTTCACCGAGAGAAGCCGACCTCCTTCCAACATGGTACCATATGGATCCCTGCACGACAGTTGCTTGGGGTTGGGGTTTGGGTTTTCTGTCTGTGCGTACCTCTTGCGCCGAGCGCCAAATCGTTCCAAAACGTAAACAGTCTAATGATTGTCAAACGAAGATTTATAATCACTCCACCCGGGAGGGGAGGGAGACACTTCACCGTTTGCCGGGAGATGTCGGAGAGCATACGATCACCCGCCACACGATTGTGGGCGAAAAAACTCGCGACAATCCTGGGGTTTGCCCTGTTGCTGCGTAACCGCGATCTTGTGGTCGATTTTTTATTTCCTTTTTTTTGTTGGAATCTCACCACAAGCAAGCAAACAAACACACACACACACACACCCGAAAAGCTAAAAAACAAACAAAATCTGAACCGCGCAACACCCCCAAAAGCAGCAGAAATGAATAAATAAAGCATTCCGTGCAAGCGTGGGGGCGGGGGACCAAGGATTGGC
>KI422523.1:65299-97660 GCA_000473375.1 Anopheles culicifacies | reverse complement strand
ACGAGACCAGATCATGTTTGTTTTTCTCCTCCCCCCTTATTAGCCATTTTATGCTGGACCAAATAAAAGAGTGAAGGAGAATATAGTAGAAAGAAACGTTGCCGGTTTTCATTCCAGGATGAACTTAACACGTAAAACAAAGAAAACACATTCATCCTCACGAATCAATATAACTTGTTTTCAACTTTTTTTTTGTTTTTGTTTTGCTTTTATCAGCTACTCTACTTGTCATGTTTTCTTGTCAAGGTTTCTTTTCACGTGTTTTGATTGCACAAAATCGTCCGATGAGATTTCCATTCCATCATTTGTCTATTCGAAATGAATATTTGCTTACTACACCCAATCGAAAGGGAATTAAAGTAACGATTCCCAAAAACGCATGAAATCGCTTCTCTACTAAACGTTCATTTCTGGTTTGGATGGAAGATGTTTTGTTTGTTTGTTTGTTTTTTTTTTGCAGCTAGGGATGAGAAAGGGAAGTAGGACGCGTGTGGAGGAAGTGGGAAACAATTTCATCTACAGTTCACAACGTTTACAATCGATATTTGTTCGCATGTTCGCATCTACCCGCTGTCCTTTAACGACAGAATTCACCCAATTATGTTTGTAATATGTTCACGAGTGTGTGTGTGTTTTAGTACAGTTTTAGTACACACTACCGTACTGTCTACTGCAGGGTTCGTCGCCCCATTGCATCCGTTTCACATCGTCAGTTTATATTGCTTTTAAGATTTCATCAATCAACCGTGTGTGTCGTACGCCGCACTGCGGGACCACAACTGTTTCTCTCTCTCTTTCTGTGTGTGTGGCGATCTATTTAATAGTATCTTCACTTACATCTTATTTCCTGCTTTCTCGCAAACTCGTGTCTATAAGACTAATCCTATCCGTCCATCCTTCACGTCCGCTCGTGTTTACTTCCCTCAGTTATTCGTTAAAACCTACTCAAGCAACGTACCGCCATCCACAGGTCGGACGTACCATTTTCTGACTGATCCGATGCACGTCAGTTCAGTTGTTTACAGCAATTATTACCTACACACAAACACACCTTGTCCGGTACTCACTCAAATGTTCGACAAACGCACAGAAACGTTCATCTCTCTATTGCGTGTCCATTACACGATCAGTCCAAAGAGTTCTAGCTCATTCAATTAAATCGTCACGATCGGTTTGGTTAGTTTGTCTTTTGTTTTTTGTTTTGTTTCACTACAGAATAACACAAAAACACGAACGAACCTTGCTTACATGCACATGTACTTCCACAAATATTGTATTATCTGTTTTCGGGGTGGGTAGGAAAGTAGTGTCCCCCTATACTGGGCGGCAGAAGTAAGCAGATCTATTGGATATGCATCTCACAGAGAAAACGGGGAAAAACAGTGATGCAAAGGAAAAATCTCAAACAAATAGAAAGCATAAGTATTGTGGGTGTTTGTATGTTTGTTTTCTTCTAAAAACTTCCCTTTTTGTTTTTAAAGATTCCACTCCCTGCTCTTTGTCATTCTACATTTTAATAACTATTTATGATCTTGTACCTATTTCTCTATGCTGCTGTAATTAATGCGGTTCGTTTTTGCCGGTTTCCTTTTCTCCATCTTACAAATACCCTGTAGAAGCCAAAAGAATGTGTGAATGTGTACGACGGCAAAGAACCCTTTTTAGCACATGTCACAATGCGTATTCCTTATCTACTCACATCGATGCTGTGTGATAAATGGAATTACCCTTCTGCCCATAAAACCCCGATCAACCGTTTGAGTGGTAGTTATTGTAACGTTTAGCGTGTATTTACTCTCATGTATCGTCCTGCTTTGCTTCCTATTATTTGGTGGGTTTGGCGAAAAAACGCTACACTGTGTGTGAGAGTGTGTGAAAACTAAGGTAATAAGGTGTAGTGACAGTAAAGCTGGAAGAGGCATATTTGCAGCATGTGTGGTTGTGTGTGTGTGTGAGTGTGTTATTAGACAGCTATATACTGCGGCGTCAAAGAAACTTCTTCCTATGCGGGCATCCTTGTAGGTGTACATTTTAATAATTATTCTACGCTCTGTACAATTCATTTTGGGCGACAAGGTCCAGGGTGTGTGCCACCAGACAGACGGTCCCATCTTCCCAATTCCGTCGGCTGCATGGAAGCTGTGACGCAACAGCACTATACACGTTTGTAATGGATCGGTACGATTATGGCACGGCAGAACTGTACTAGTCACGTCACAATCTAACATACACCGAACGATCAGGCGAGTAACCCTGCCCTACACACAGCACACGGCAGAGGAACAAACAATTCTTTCTCTGTCGCAC
Organism: Anopheles culicifacies; assembly: GCA_000473375.1. NCBI lineage: Eukaryota > Metazoa > Arthropoda > Insecta > Diptera > Culicidae > Anopheles > Anopheles culicifacies. The sequence goes on along the minus strand of KI422523.1, from coordinate 95,353 downwards.
GTTAAAATCTTCTATGGTTGTTTTTGTTTATGTTTAAAAAAAGGGTTTCAGACCACTTCACTTACTAACCTGCAAGATGACTCCTGTAGCATGTGACTTGGAACCGATAAACCGATCATCTAATGGCACTGTAACGACGCCATCGATACAAACACGCTCGTACTAGAGATTCGGAAACGATACACCGCTGCACTAAATTATCTACTCCACAGTGTGCTAATTACCTACAACTATACATACCACCCTGCTTCATTGCCGCTAATATAACTACTTGTCATTGGCTCTTCCTGTATCTAAAAGCAAACTCGGATCGTGATCAGAGATCGTGCCTATTTGTGTGTGTGTGTGTGTGACGTGCTGACGTGTGTTTGTGTGAGTAAGTATTCTTTTTATCTTCCCCGGATCGTATCGTGCGTCATGACATCGATGGCATTAGCCGCTTTTTGTTTTCGAGATGCTAGGAGATACTTTGCTCCAAACACGAGCTGATACCCGGGAGACATTGGTTTTGATTTGTTTTGTTTTTACCAACCTACTTCACAACGGATTAGCTTACAAAATATTGGGAAAAACACAATTAAAAAAAAACACTGACGGAACGAAAGGTACGGCGGAAGGAAAGTAAATCCTATGTATATCACAATATCTAGAACATCTTCCTGTCATCGACTCTTAACGAGTGTCTCCCTGTCCGATGGTCGTCTGGCTTCACGTTGCAGCGCTAGGCCGTACCGTGGCTGCTGATGCAGTACCTACGACTGACGGTACCGAGGATGGTACAGAGGAAGATGGCGAAGTTGGCGAAGACGCTACCGACGACGGTAATGCTGGTGCCGACGCCGAAGTCGATGTCGCCGAAGACATCGAAGACGTTGGTACCGATGGTGACGGTGCAACCGATGCCACCGGTAGTGGCAGTATGATCGTCTCGTGACGATGCTCACGCTTTGCCTTGTGACCACCACCACCTCCACTAGACGTTCCACCGCTCTTTCGTCGCTTGCGCTTGGAGTCACGCTGGAACGCTACATTACCTGGATCGTCCGCAAGCTGTGGATACTTGTGGATGCTGTGAATGTCCACTCCAATCCATCCATCGACATCACCGTGCGAGATGAGTTCTTCCTTTTCCTCCTCGGTCCAATCACCACGACCCTGGAAACCAGCCGCTACGAGCTGCTTCTCCAGTTCCCAGGCTCGCTCCACAGCTCGTTTGTGGGCGTGCTTCAGAATCCGGTGACGCTCCTGTTCCGGATCGACACCGTACTTGATGATGACGACCGCATCCGGACCGTGCAGACGCAGCTCCTTACCGTTCGCTCCACCATGGTCGTTGATTTCGTGGGCAGAAATGTTAAACATACCACCGAGTCGTCGCAGTTCCTCCGTATCATCACGCAGCTTCATCACATTGTCCTTCACAAAGTAGAACACATCCTGATCGTGGATGCTAAAGTGTAGATCGAGAAAATGCGAGTTGTTGAACACGGACGACACCACATCCTGTACGACGCTGTTGGAACCGTCTACCACGCTAACCAGCGCACGGCCATCGATGCGGGAGATCAGTACACCTTCGCCGAAAACGCCACGTCGGTAGGCAACACGAGGCAACAGATTGCGTGTCTTCAACTCCATCTTTAGCAGAGGCTTCGGAATGAACCCAAAGTCGGCAAACTTCTCGTCCACCTTCTCGACGATGCACTGCAGTCCGGACATAACGCCAAAGTCAGGTGCAAGCTGTGGTGACTTGATCGTCGCTGTTGGTCGATAGATCATGTCACGGGTATAGCGAGATCCCTGCATCTTCGTCACGTCATAGCCGAACAGCTTCAGCCAGGAGCGTAGATCGTTCATGTAGTTGCCCTCAGGTTCACGTCGATTGATGGGATCGTTGTTGTGGAAGCGATAGATAAACACATCCGTCGGGTGACGCATCTCCGTTGCGAGCTGTTCCCAGGCCGGTGTCATCCACTGGCCTACGCCGGTGTCGTACAAGCGCTGTTCCATGTATACAAGCCGCGTGTTAGGATCGAGCAATCCTCCATGGAAGTCGATCGGTACAAACAGTCCCGGGTTGGTGTCTTTAACGATTTTACCAAACGGAGTACGGCGGATCTCCTTCACAATAGCTCCACCAACATCAAACAGTGCGATCGGTGAGCCATTCTGATCGGTCGCCACGTAGTACCGTTGATCACCTGTCTCGATCGCAATCAGCATGTGACGATCGTCGTACAGCAGTCGTGAGGTACGGCCAGGCTTCGGGTAATGGATATGAGTGATCAAATTCGGCGCATTCAGATTGGCGTAGAAGTACTGCGTGACGTTACCCTTTTCGTCGTGGCACGCAACAAGACGGCCGAGATCGTCATAGAAATACCAAGTCTGGAAACGATCGCGCTCCATCGCATGTATCAGCTGACCGCGATTATTGTAACGATATTTCTGCTCACCTCGGCGCACTACGTAACCACGTGCATCGTAACTGTTAAACTCAACGTCGCCAACTTGTACCACACGATCACCCGTGTCATAGCCAAGGTTGGTCTTATCACCTTGCTCCAGAATTCCAATAATGTTACCATTCTCATCGTACACATACTTCCAGCTATTCGTTCCAACGACTTCCATCACGTGTCCATCAGCATTGTAGTTCACCTTGTCCAAGGAAGTTGAGCGACCAACCATCACCTTGTGCGTTCGGATTCTATTGCGCAGATCGTAGTCTAGCTCCAATCTGTACACATCAAACGATTTGATGTTGATCAGTACACTCTTAACGCGTCCATGCTCATCGAAGTCGGTGATGGTGAAGAATTGCTTGGAAGTGTCCTGTACGACGGTACGATTGAACGCATTTCGTGTAATGCGCAGATCGCTTACCGCGTCCAGTGTGCCTTGTGCAGGTCCATACTTAAAGCGCACGATCGGTAACTCCTTGCCGTTAACATCCATCTCGATGCCGCTAAGACGCGCATTACCATCGTACTGGTATTTGAAGTGTGCCGACGCAAGTCCACTCTTAGATCCAAACTTGAGCTTTTCGTCTTTCAGAACACCGGCATGGTATTTGAACTCGCGACGCAACTCAAAGCCAGGTTCGAGGACCTCTACTTGCTTTACCAGACTGGTACTCTCTTGGTAGGTATACTGCGTGGAAGACAAACCGGCAAGTACCGTCTCCAGTCGACCAGCGCTATCGTGCACGAATGCGACCTTGCCACTCTGGTGTGGATGAATCTTGGCCAGTATTTGACCTTCGTCGCTGTACAGGATCTCAAACGGATGGCGATTGATCGGTGAGTAGTACTGATACTTGAAGAATCCGAGCGACGTTTGCAGCGAGAAGGCATGGATATGTCCCCGAGGTGTCGTCAGTGATTGCAAAGCGCCAGCATCATCGTACTGCAGCAAATAGTCTGAACGTCGCGGAGTTGTCACTTTGAGCGGAAGGCTACTGAATGTGTCCTTGAATGCGTAAACAATTGAGCTTCCATCACCGTACTTGATCTCGTTCAGACGACCAGCACGATCGAACGTGTATTCTTCCTTCAGGTTGCCCCATTTCCACGAAATCAGTTGTCCGAAACGATCGTACTCGAGATCGACATCAGCATACTCGCCAGATTGTGGACGGTAGGCGATGGGACGCGACGATTTATCGTACGTCACATTCAACAGCTCAGTCTTATCGTCTACAGAGACCGTGATTGAGGAGGTGTCCTTCTCATACTCGAACGTGAGTAGATTTTCACCATTCACGCGCAGTTTTCTACCGACCTGCGTCAACGTGCGGGCGTTCTTACCTCGCACCGGTACATGCCGGATGAAGTAGCGCCATTCGAAACGGTTGGAAAGATCACCATTAATCTCAGTGCGTTGTTTCGACGGTACAGGGTAGCTTTCGCCGAGTAGTGGATCTACTTCCGCCAGTAGCACGTAAGGAACCGACTCCACGGATACTGCATTGCCCCACGGCGAAACACTTGTGGTACCTCCATCGAGCAGTACGGTTGTTTTGGTGGCAGCCTCTCCAACCTTCGACACGACCGATGATCCCTGAATCAGCATCGATACTTCACGCTGGGAGTTCTCCGTTACCTTGACTGTAGCTCCCTGTACGCTCAGATCGAATGTAAGATCAATCACCTTGCCAGTCGGTGTGACGGCAGATGTCAATCGTCCAAACTCATCATAGTTGTATACGTACGAGCGTCCCGTCGAGTCGAGCTTCGTCTTCAGCAGACCAGTAGGTCCGTGATATTCGAACGTCACATTGTAGTTGTCCGGTGTGTTAAGCTCATGTAGCATCTTCATGCGAGTCATACGCAGACGACACTTCTGGCCCTTCGTGTTCTCGATCGAGTTCACCTGGGAGGTGTAATCACGCAGCAGGAACACCTTGTTACCAGCTGCATCAGTCACAGTGCTGAGCTTGCCATTCGATGTGTTGACGTTGTACAGGAAGCTGTACACGGTTTCACCGGTCATAATGTTCTTGGTGGCAATATGCTGTCCGAAGCGATTGAACACATAGATCTCCTGCGAATTTGGTGCATAGATTTCGTACTCCTTTGACGTGCCCGCTTCCGGAAGGCTTGAAATCACCGATCGAATGCGATAGTTTGCCTGATCGGCAATGTGCACATGTCCATCCGGTGTCACAGTAATGGCGGAAATCGTGTTGAACTTGGCACTGATGGCTAGATAGTGATCCGCTTCGTAACAATCGCAACCTCGCTCGAGACAGTTGCATTTCGATTCGGCTCCAGCGTACGGTGCAATCTTTCCATCCGTTCCGATCACACGAATTCGATTGATGCGCTGTGAGTCACTTTCAGCCACGTACAGATCACCTGACGGTGCGAAAGCGATGCTCTGGGGCATTACAAGTGTCGCATGGATGGCAAGATCAGTATCGTAGTTAAGAGCGGCAGAAACACTACCGCTCACACCCGTGCTCACACCAGTTCCACTGGCACCAGCAGTAGCACAATGCATTGGTCTACCGGCAATGACTCGAACACGTCCGTCCGGTGTCATGCGCAGAATCATATGATCGTCTATTATGTGCAGTGTGTCATCCAGCGGGTTGATGGTCAATTCGGTCGGCCAGCGAAGATGCATTTCCTCAATCTTGAGCGTTCCCTCGCAAGGTACCGGTTTCCAGTGAGACTTGTGCATATGATTACCGATCAACGTGCTGATCACACCATCTCGATCTACCATCCGAATGTTGGTACCGTCGGCAAAGTACAAAATGTTGTCCGACGAGATAGCCACACCTTTCGGGTACGCCAGCTTAGCATCACGGGCCAATCCTCCATCTCCACAGTGAGCCTCATCGCCGGGAAGACAACGTTCTCCGCTACCAACAACCGGTTCCCAGTTATGATCGGGATCGTGCGTATCATCCTTGTTGCGTACTTTGATGATCTGATGTGATTCCGGATCAGACACGTACAGCGATCCATCGAGCGGACTCAACGCCATATGATAGCGATAGGACACTCTGGTTGCGTTCAGCTTCACCACCGTCCGTACCGTGCCGTCAATCATGATCCGTCGGATGTAGTTGAAGTCTCCCACGTACAGACTACCGTCGGGAGCTGCTGCGAGTGCAACCGGTGCAAGTAAACGTTGCTTCGTCGCAATACCATTGCAATCACCACACTCCAACGGGCGCTGATGTCCATCCCCCATCGCGGTAAGAATGACGCGTGGTTTGTGCTTCAGATAGATGTTCGAGCCGTCACCCTTCTGCAGGATACCTTCATGGAAGTTATACCGATGGTGGATGTCCAAGTTCCAGCCACCCACCTCCGAGATGCTCATGTCGTGACCGCTCAGCTTCGTCGTCTGTACATCCCACACGACATCCTTGCAGTCGGTGTACTGGTAGCCCACCTTAACCACCGCCGTTGTGATGCCGTACACACGCTGACGGTAAATGTTGAGTCGGTTCCACGGGTACGTAAACTTAATGCCTGGATCGGCCTCAAACACACGCTCGAACAGTATGCCTTCGATGGTGATGCGCAGATAGATCAACTTCAGCGTTGTTGGAATTGTGTCCGGCGTGAGCTGTAGCTTAATCGTCGAGAGATATCCAGCCGCACGAGAACTATGGTAGACCAGATTTAGACCAGTGCCGGGGATTGCAAGAGATTCCTGGATGACTTGCGACTCCGCCAGGATAGCGCTCCGATCGGGACACGCACCCTGGAACCCGTGCTTCCACGTAGCCAGCACAACCGGTTTCATGAGATCGTAGTCGTGCGAAAAGCACGTATGCGGTGCACCATGATGTGATTTATCATCCGACGTCGACATCACAACCGTATCGATGATCACCACCTCATTCCAGGGTACCTGCACGATGCGTGTCTGCGGTCGGAATGGAGAACGTCCGAACTGGAGCGTAATCGCACCACCACCGTTCACCATCAGATCGAACCAGCCGTCGTCGCGAGTGAGCGTGAAGCCTTCCAGCGGTGTCGAGGTGCTGACACGCACACCTACCAAACCCATATTGAGCGAGGTCACGACACGCCCTCGTATAACGGCCGAACGGCTGCAAGAGATACAAAACACCCATTAGTAATGCTTCATCGTGGACGCACTTCCGGTGGAGGAGCATTGCGTTCGCGAGGAATTCTGATCATCGTTCACTTCCCTTCTTCCCTGACGTAACATCTTACAGTACTAATTTTCACAAAGGACAAACAGTTTGAGATTGTGGACAGGATGGTGATGAAGTGTACGTATTTGTAAGGAGGTTGTTTTTTTTGGAGCAATTTGACGAAACAAACAAAACAGAACAAAAAACATTCATTTAAATATAGTTTTACATAAAGCATCTAAACTAAATAACATGCAACGGTGTACCTAATAACCTAATTAAATCAGTTCAAAAACATTTGAGTCTACGCACAGCACCTTCCCCCAAAAATGGTGCTGTGCGGTGCAGCTGACCAACCAAACGATAAATTGATGAACTGATAATAGAATTACGCGCGTACTGGCGATATAAAAATTACGTGACCCAGGAAAGCACAGACCTAGGACTAACATGTATCCCTGCTGCTGAGTTGAAATATTTGTACGTAATAGCATTAAAATTTTCAATGAACATTCGGCACACTCGGGACCGAATGGAGCGTTGTGTGGATTGTGGGCGCCACAATTTAGTAGCACAACGCGTACATGCGTGACTCTCTAGTTATGTGTGTGTTTTTTCCCACTTTTTTACCGTACATCCGATAATGTACATGTTGACCCGGTTTTTCGTATTTTTTTTAATGTGCCTGTGGCTTCTGCTCGTGTTATTGCATTGTGCTGCGTTGCAGTTTATCGTACTGCACCCGTCGGATGGCGCCGACAATCGGTGTTGCAAACTGCGTGACCGGGCGGCTTCGGCCAGCCAGCAGCCAGAGATAGTTGGGTGATAAATTTTTGGTTATGAACTGCAGGTTTGCAAAACCCCGACCCGGCCCGGGTGTATGACCCCGAACGGTTGAACATGAACCACAAACCTGCAGATGCCGGTACCGGGCTTTGGCACGATTAAAAATTTCCACCTGAACAACGTGCGAGATGTGCCGCTGGAGTGCCGAGGCTCGCCATACGCGGAAAATGATTCGGTTATATTTTATTTACGCACATACACGCTGCACATGCACAGAGTGCACCCAAATTGGGTTATGCCGATAGGCCGGGTTGGTTGGTTGCCGTAACAGATCAAGTACCAGCGCAAAGGGTACACTGCTGTTGCTCCCGGGTTGCTTCATATAACAAGGTGGAGGCGCCTGGTGCGGTGTACAATTTCAGCACAATCCAGCAGGGAGAACCGTACACAGGCGTATTCTTTTGTCCTTTTATGGCATCCACATAAATGGGTCATGTCCGGGTATGGGCGAGGGTGACAAAATATCTTGTTAAGTCACTCTCGCGGTCACCGTGCCATGGAGGTGATGGTACTGTGTCACAATGGCGCTGTGCCACATTTTGGCAGGTTGACATTTTTCTTTTATTAAAAAATTTAATTACCAGTTACGCATGTATTAAAATACGCACGCACACAAAAACGAAATACAAAACAAGTTGTGTTAATAAACACATACAAACGGCTGACCATGAAACGAGCTCGGTCATGTGCCGTCACTGAACGATAATTTTTGTTTGGTCATGTACATTTTGGAAAAATCTTTTCCTTTTGTTTGAAATGGCACACATACACGCATTCACACAAATTACTCTTACACACGCACAAACATACATACACGTACTGCAAAACATATAGAGACATTTGAAAAATTGATACGAATCAAAGAAACGAAAAAGAAACACACTACAAACAACTAAAGAGGACACTACAAAAAACACAAATTACGCCATCTATACGCAAAGTGAAACGTGTGTGAAACACAATTAAAACATAAATTCGGTATCACGGTACACAAAACTCAAGATTAAAAGTGGGAAGCATGTTTTTTTTTTTGTTGGAAGCATGGAAAAACGAAAAAAACGGACAACAAATGGGACAAGTATGGAGTGGGGTGGTTTGGAACGTTTTTGTTTTTTTTTTTCGCGCCAATGTAGGCCAAACAGAGGTGCTTAGTTTGGGGAGGCTTGGGGGAAAAAATGGAAAACATGCACAAATGTCACCATGATTGATTGGGTGGTAACATTTGGAAAAAAAAACGGGAAAGCTAACTAAATGGTTTCCGGGGGTTGGTGAATGTGTGTTTTGTTGGGCGAGGGCAAGGAAAGGAGTTAATGGTTGGAACGGGTAACAGGTGGAGTAACGGATTTTGGTTGTTTTTTTTTTGGAAGGAATTATTCCGCAAACAGTATGCAATCTTTCGTTTCTTTGATTTGGTGCTACTGCAAGCATTCAACCGTGTTACATTTTGCTCGATACATGGATCAGATAATGGACGAGGCCGTGTTGGTTTGTGGTTAGTTTTGTTACGTGGCTACTACTACTAACGCGTTTCCTTCGCGTAACGAACGCTTTCCTCGCGTATGCTTTTGACCCCCGACGTATGTATGTGTATGTGTGAGAGAGAGTTTTAAAGGCAATTTTTACTGATTTTTTTTTGGTTTGCTTCAAAAACTTCCAATCAAACTTAGGATGTCTTGTTCGCGGGGTCTTACCTTGCATTAAAATGATTCCAAAAAACGCTGCACATTCACGAAGCAATAGAAGTGATGGTGATAGTAGTAGAAGTAGTGGTAGTAGTAGTTTAGTAGTGGTTAGTTTTTAACAGTGGTTAGCCGAGTTTGAAACGGAGAGATAGAGAGATAGAAATGGAAGGAGAGAAAAGCAAAAATTGAAACAGTGATTAGATTAGTTCTCTCGACGAGTGGGATTTTAGTTTTAGAATGTTTTTTGTTTTACATTGCTCAGGGAACGATGGTTGTTGGTTTGTTAGTAGATGGGAAAATGTACTAGCTCTGCCTGTATAGCCTCCCATTTTTATGTTTTGAATATTTGTGCTCTTATCAACCTTCTTGATTTAATAAATTAATTTAAGACGATGTATCTCTAACTATATTTCGAGACCTAGGTAATCTAAAATAATACTTTGTGTGGGAATTCGCAACAAGGTTCCATTACTTTGTTGCTATCAGTACAAGCGCAAATGGGAAATAAAAATCCACCACAGCGATAAAGTTTATGCACCAATTATGCCATGTCCAGCCGGGATTTGGAGCCGAGCTTTAAGCCCAGAGCCCCGGGGCTAACCAAGCGCAATTTAAACGCCAGTATCCTGGCACGGTTGGTAATAATTAAAATATTATCGCATTAAGTGCTGGTGTTATAATCATCATCGAGCGATTGAGTATGAATTAATTTTTCACAGCCTTGCACTGTACCGATATGCAAACGGGATGGTTGATGCGAGTTGTGGTTGATGCAACTCCACTACACACCCGGGCTGAAAGTCAACGCAATTCAGCAGCGAATGGCTTTTGTGAAACTGAATGAACGAAATCGACACGATCGATTTACGGGGTGCCCGCAACGATGCGCGAATGGAATTTTGCTAACGCTGGGTGGTTTTTCCACCTGCGAGGAAAATGACAAACCACCTACCGATACACCACCCACCTAACCGAACCGCTCCGCGGTAGAATTCTAGCGTTGAATAAACTGTTTTGTGGATCATTCCACCCATACCCGGAGAGTCGGTGCTCGATGATGATTAATATTTAATGTATTAATTTGCGATACATAATGGAAAATCCTGAACCACTTGCGGGCAGTACCCGGGAACGAAATTGTTCGCACACACAAAGAAAGATAAAATAAAACAAAAAGAGAGAGAGAGAGAAAAAGTGTATTACGCATACACTCACTTGGGCAACCAATGGCTGCATTGTTTCCAAATGAATCACAATACGCGGTGTACAATTATTGTACCATTATGATACACATACACCGGGAAAAGTTCCATCTTCAAATTTAAGCAAACAGTTCTGCTTTGACACTGTGTTGGAACGCTCCCGGTTGTAAATAATGCGGGTGGGTGGGAGTTGAAACATATTAAAGAACATACGATAATGTCACAAAAATAAAATGCTGATCCATTAGTAGCGGTTCGCTTTCTGTTTGCATTGGGCCCAATGTTTGCCGATGCCTTTAATGGGTTTAATTTATCTTCTCTGCGAGAGATTCTGCAAATGTGTGTGTGTGTGGATGTGTATGTTTGGGCAATTCTTTGTCTGTTCTCTGTGTTCTGTTCTCAGTTGCTGCTATGCAGAACCATTTCGTATGATTTTCTCTGACTGGAACTGCATTCGGGGGTATTGTTTTATTTTCGCTCTTCTCCATACAAAAATCACTTCTACTACGCTTTTCACCGCGTTTCTATCGCGTTTTTCTTTTCGATTTTCTGTTTGTTTGTTTGTTGTTGCTTCACTTGATTCTTGGTTTGGTTTTTTGGTTGATGCGGAACATTGAAAAATTAAAACAAATGGCAATTAGCGGGAGGATGTATAAATAGACGGGGGCACAACATAATATATTTATATAGTAATTATATAATAACAAAACGTGTATATATTTATATTGATGTATGATGCGTTATTTGTTTTTGGTTTGAATTTTTTTCGAAATAATTACAGGCAATCTATCTGTTAGTCACGGCAAGCAATCACACAGTTTATTGGAAATATTTGTTCGTTTAAATTTAGTGTACGAAAATACGAGAGAAAGCTTGCCGTGATTAACAGAAAAGATGAAATGATGGCGAACAGTTACCATAACGGATATACGGAAACCCAGTTAAAAACCTTTTGAATAAATATTTATAGCAAATTAAAAAGCTCTTTACTATATGAAAAGAGATAATGTAAATATTTGTAGACGAAACAAAATAAAAGGAACTTTGCACAAACATCGATCGATTAACCCGCCTATCGACACCTGTGCAAACGTTTGCCGTGTCGCAATATTAAAGTAAACGCACGAAACAAAAGCAATGAAATGTTTAAATCGAAAAAGCCGTAAAAAACAAAACTGCAACTGTTCGCCAATCAATCGGTCATAATGCCACGTTCGGTTGCCTTTTCCAAATTAGCATTTCAAATTGCTATAAAAATAATCATTGATCTCTTGCACCGAACCGTTTGCTCGGTGAGTCGATGCAAAATTAAGCATGAAAACACGAGATGAGATGAGAAAAAAAATAACAAACCGAAATAAAACAGAACAAAAAAACACAACACAAAATTCATTCACCCACTGGGTGGTTGAGTACGGTTTGAAAGCATTCGACATTGACTGCTTACCTTTCGTTGAACGTTTCCAGCTTGGCGTAGTTCTGCAGGCTACCTTCATCGATGAGGAACTTCATGCGCTCGAAGAACGATGCCGTAATAGCGGGCGGTTGTTTGCGCAGTAGTACATCGATTGGTTTCGGAGCCGAGACGCACAGTTGACTCGTTTTACACGAGTGACTTCCACAGCACTCTGGATCCTCACAATCCACCAGACCGTCTTTGAAGGGCAATCAAAGAAGTAGGGTTATTATGTTGCTGGTGTAACTCAAACTCCAAAAAATACTTACCACGATCGTTATCCTTATTGTCGCCACAGTTTTGTTCGAGCGGTACTGAGCAGTCGACACCATCCCAGCCTTCATAGCAGCGGCATTCCCACATCAGCTCTCCACTCACGTGGCACTGGCCATGCTGAGAACAGCTGTAAAACACGTCAAAAACATCCATTAGTAAAGGGATTTCTAAAGACATCAGATTGCTGCTGTAATGTGTCATATCAATTACCCATTCGGACATCCTTCCAATGTGCAGTGTTTGCCATTCCACCCAGTAACGCACAGGCAGGTACCATTCTTGCACTGTCCATGCTCATTACAGCGTGGATCACACAGCTTATTGTTGCAGTATTCACCACCCCAACCAGCATCACAGCTGCAGGTTTCGCCCACACACCGACCATGCTGACCGCAGTTTAGATCGCACAACTCCTTGGAACAATCCTCACCGCTCCACTTTGGTTCGCAGGTGCAGGTTTGCGAGTCCAGATCGAACGTACCATGGCCGGAACAGTCCGGCAGACATTGCAGTGCGTCCTGGTCCATCGTGGCACAGTCCGGTCCCTTCCAACCCTTCTTGCAGATGCAGGTACCTTCGGCACAGAATCCATGTCCGGTACAGGTCGGATGGGGACAGTCAACTGGAAGAACAGTTCGAAGAAGTTCAGTTAGTAACGTGTCATGTCAGTCGTAGTGGCACAACATTGTTGCTGTATGCTAAGCTCATTTCCATTATTTCTGAACTGGTTAGTGATGGGCGAAGCGTCAGATATACTACTGTGTGTTTGGGCACTACGGTGAGTGTGAGTGGCATGTGTCTACGGCGGATGATCACTACGTGTTAGTGTTTGGTTTAGTATTCAAGAGTCGCGTATACACAAGACAGGAGCAGATAGTGACAGATAGTGATCTAAAGACACTCGATCTAGCTGATCTCATAGTCTTGGCGGGGAGTTTCTGAATACCCGGTTTTGAAACTCAACGCAGGAGATGAAGTCCCCAAACACGGAACGGAAACCAAAAAATCCAGTTACAAAACAAGAAAAAGGAAACGGATGTATAATGCTACCTTCTTCACAGTATTTGCCCTTGTAGCCACGAACGCAAGCACACTTGCCGCTGACACAGTGCCCATGGCCATTACAGTCCGGAACTTCACACTCGTCATGTCGCAGTGAGCACTCTTTGCCCTTCCAGCCGGGATTGCATTGACATTCGCCGTTAATGTATTCGCCTCGCTGGGAGCAGAGTACGGGACAGACACCTACAAAGAGCAGTACAAACAGACCATGTGTTAGTGTATTATTGGGGAGAAAAACACTATCATCAATGCACTTACTCTCACTGCAATCGTCGCCACCAAAACCGGGGTTGCACTGGCAGTGGCCAAGCAGGCACTGACCATTACCGGAGCATCCGTTCGGACAGTTTTGGGTCATATCCTCTGCGACCACCGCATAGAACGCAATCTCCTGTGCATCTCCGTCATCGTTGTAGATCGAAAGGAACCAATGGCCCGGTTCCATGTAGCGTGTGACCTCTCGACGCATCGATGGCTGTACGAACAAAAAACGAGAACGATATCATTAATAATACATTTATACAAAGAAGTGGATTGCTTTTTTGTCGATCCTATCAAGATTGGGATGGGTTTCGTGAAGTAATGTTCATGTTTAGTTAACGAATATTCACGCCCATTTGGTTGGAGGGATGCGTGATTTCCTGGTGATTTCTTTTTTCCCACCCCAAATAGGAAGGGCCTAGAAACCCGGCTCAGTGACCCTATGCTGTTAGGTCAGCCGTATGTTTGGAGCCACTTACTATTTCCTCTAACCTTGCCCGAGGACTTCCTACTCTGTGGGTATTTTTATCAATATTTGCTCAGTGACCTTGCCACACTCGCTCGGTGCCGTGCCGTCAAATCAGTGCCAACACTCGGCTCGAAAAAGGGGACAACAGTGGGACGTTTAGGTTGTTTAGTTAACTTTTCATTATCGCTACATCGCACACGCAAGCTCATACGGAACTGTGATCCCCTTAGCCACTGCTGGGACTGGAAGTTCGCTTGTTATGGAGAGGTATAAATCGCTCAACAAATGAGGTTGACCAGGCTGGGCGGTTGGACATTTGTCCTGGGGCTGTAACGCGTCCGCTAGGAAAACGCTAAAGGATGTACAAACACGCAAACGTTGAATCTCCCTCCTGTACATATGCCTGAAGTTACGTCAGTATGCACACTCGCACACGGCACATGGGAAGACATAATAGAATCGGAATAAAATAGCACTCTAATATGGTACGGCTTTCAATTACCACACGCGGGAAGACGAATCAAGAAAATTCGGTCGATTTCCGATCCAAACGAGGTTCGCTTCTGGCTATCGTTCTAATTAATCAGTTTCGTCTGATCTAGATGGATCGTAAAAGGGTCTTAGCAGAAAGCAGGGAATCAATCCGATGGGAGAATTGACCAGCACCAACCACGAAGGGTGGCGTGAATTGTTTTTATCGAGGGTGTGTTCTTCATTTGTGTGGAGTATGCACACACTTTACCAACTGCTTAAATTTCACCCCTGGCGGGCATTGCCCCCTAACGTAGCGCTGACTTCACGACGTTCGTTAAACAGGGACACACCTCGAAGACGATGAGGACGTAGTTGATAATGATGATGTACTTACATGAGTGGCACGTGTCTGGCGCGCATTGAATCCGCTCAGGACCTCTTTGAAGTGATACTGCGTGTGCGTCGGCAGGGCGTTACGGCGCGCGTAAACACCTATCGATGCGCCTCGGGGGATGCTGTAATCGAACTTGACGTACGCCGGTTCCGACTGGTAGAACTGCATGTTCCAGTAGCTGTACGGTGGGATCTCCTTCGACAGCCGCTGTCCGAGGGTGATCTGCGAGAACGTGGTACCGTCCGGTGGGAAGCTTCGCGCTGGGAATGTTCGTGCACCTGTTGTAGTTTATTGCGGGTTGGGGTTGCGTTGTTGGGAGGGAATAGTGTTTTATTTTGTATTTTGGTACAGTTTATTTGACGAGCGCAACCATATGTACCCATGGCACATGAGTTGCAATCAATAAAACCCCCGGGAACCAAAGAGAAGATAAAAAAAAAAAAACGAGATTCGACAAAAGATAGTGCACAGCACGGAAATAGAACGTACGTAGTGCGGCAGTGCGCCAAAAAGTATAACCCCAAACCAACATTGGGATGGTTGAGGCATAGGGAAACAATAGAAACGGAAAGAGATAGAGATATATAAAGACATCCAGCATGAAAGATAGAGAAGAAAGGGAAGAGAAGCATGGAATAAAAAAGTTAGTTAGTATGTATGTTGTACAAGAGATTTTGAGGCCAATCACTATGGAAGTTAGTGGTCTAGAGTAGGAATTATACTACGAATGTCTGCAACATTCCGAGCGGGAATGAATTACTCACTCACTCACACACACATATATACATGAATACGCTCGGTGCATACTAATTAGTTCTAGGACAAGCTTCACAATCATACATACACTTACACTCATTTTACACACAAAAACACAAACACACACCTAAGGTAAGCGGTCAAATCAAGCGGAGAAGCAAATGAGTGAGCTAAGCAACGTTTCACAAAAAAGCGACTAAAGCGTATTTATACAGATGGAAGACTAAAGCATCGCCATGGTACGTGGTATTAGTGTACGGCCACCGCAGTAGAACGCCAAATGTACGCTCCGGTACGGTGCTGAATTTAAAGCAGTTTTCATATCCATTCTGAGGTTAGCTGCCTGCACCGTTCCCTTCTTCGGCGAACGGGTGGCCTGGGAATTCTGGTACCGGTAGCTTCACTCCCGGCCGATCGATTGCTGATGAAGACACTATCGCAGCACTGTATGTACACTGGGAAGAAGCTCCAAAAGAGGTAACGCGAACTCTCCTCGGGAAGGAATTCGGGAGCTGGGCATAGGTTTGGGTGCGCGGATTCGCTCAATGCTCACCTTCCAGGACGAGAATGGGCGGTGGCATTACCTCGGGACATTGCGCTGCGGATGTGGTCGACGCTATGGTGGAAGCCGAACTAGCAGTATCATCATCATCAGCACCATCATCACCGTCAGTATGTTCCTGTTCCTGCACCAATCGTGGCGCTGTGGTGAATTCTTGCGTCAAACCATCGTTGGCTTCCACTGATGCTTCGGGTGATTCGGTAGAAAGTTCATATTCATCCTGGTGGCCACTAACACCCACCACCGCTGAGCGTTCCACCTGCCCATCACCGTCCAGCTCCACAAATTCGCTATCGTCCTCCTGCACGTCCACTACGCGATAGCGAGCGAACAACGAATCGGAAGGACATTTGATTGGACAGGGCGGTGCTGGCGGTGGTTCCGGTGGACACTGGGCAACGGGCGGCGGTTGCTCAAAGTTGGCTGGTTTCGGTTCATCCGCAGTGGGTCGTGGCATATGTTCCGGCGGTGTCGGTATGGACACCTGCAGGACGTACACGGAATGCTGCACCGTGCCCGTGCCGTGATCGGTGGCGATGGAAATGTTTACCAGCAGGCGCGGCAGTTCCGCACCTTCTTCGGAAGATGACGTGCCATTTACCTCATTGATGAGGTACAGCGGAACGGTCGGATGGACCGTCACCGGAACTACCGACTCGGGTAGTGTATGAATCCTTACCTCTTCCTCTGGTGAGGGTGGTTGTTTGTGTGCATTTTCTTTGATCGCCACCTGTTCGATGGTTTTGTAGTAGTGCTTATCGCGCTCCTTACCGAGCTCCAGCCCATCTTCCAGGCTTACCAGCGCTACCTCCGACTGGTCCAACGGTACGTGCGCATAAATCCCACCGTGCACGACTGATGGGTCATCGTTGGACCATTTCTCATCCTCGCCGAAGGTCAGTCGTGCGTTGATAACTTCCTTGGTGGGTGTCGATTCTGCAGGATAACTTTCTACCGTCGTCTTTAAGGTGCTCGTGGGTGGAACGGGTGGCAAGTCATTATCATTAGTGATAAAAATGCCATTATCTTGCCCTGATGTGATGCTACCGAAGCCTTCACCATCCAGTGATGGTGGTGTTTGGATGTCTTCAGCAGACACGGGCCCATCCATACTAGTCGGGGTGGGTTGCTCATCACCATCATCATCGCGTCCATTGTGAACGGTTTCATTGTTGACAGCAGTTTCGCCACCTGCACTTTCCATTGCTGCCGCAAGTAAATTAGTCAATGGTCGGACAGAAGGAAGCAACTCATCGTTGCCTCGATCAGACATCTCGGGGGTTGGTTCGTTCTCGTCTGTGTCTTGTTTGTAAGCACTGTAAGCGTTACCACCCGTTAGTGGGACGGATGTCGGAGAGGTTGAGGCCACAACATCAACCACCGAAGCATGCAACAAATCGTTATCATCAAATCGTCCGTCAGTGGGGCGAACGCTGTGGTCAGCGCTGCCGGTGTCAGTTCCGGTGCCACTGTCACCCGTTGCCTCACGGCGGGAACGTTTAACAACTACCACCGTATTACTACCGTCACCATTATTCACCCTAGTAGTGCCAGTAATATCAGCTACCGCGTGCAACAACTCTACCGAACGTAAGGATGCAACAATGCGCTCATCTGTTACTGTACCTGTTCCTGCCGCACCGGAGGTTGCCTTGCCGGTGGCTGCTGTGGAGGCGGCCGACAGCGAGGAGGACCCGGCCGAACCCGCACCGGACGCTGCTGATGACGAGGGAGACGATTCTTCAGCCGCGATAGGTTTCGGCCGACCGGAAGCGGATTGCGATAGGGACTGATCAATGCCGAGCCCATCGCCACCGCCTCCCGGTATGCCGGCCCGATTCGCGTCCGCTATCGTGCTTTTGGCTGCGGAGATTTCTGCCTTCTCATCGACTAGAACTGTACAGGGGTTGGTGGTTGGATATGATATACTTAATACGTTAGATGCTGTAACGAAAACCGAGACACAAAGAAATGGTTAGGTGAAGTGATGAGGTGGAAACACGAGCTGGTTAAAACCAATCGACCCATCTGGCTTCCTGTAGTATGCTGCTGGGAGGCGTTTTCTACCGGACACTTGAAGCCTACATCAGAAGCAAAAGCCCTATAAAGTCGTCTAAAATCCCAAAGAAGATAAAGATGATCACATGGTGCTTGGAACTGACCGTGCTCATCACCGGAAAGCCTCGAGGGAAGGATCGTTTAGCTGCCGAAGAGATCGTGAGAATACTGTTCCCTCGTGTCCCCTAGCTTATCGTTGCACCGTGCAGCTGACTCAAGGTTCATGCGTCACAAGCAAACAAGGAATCGAATGTTGAAAGCGGATGCAAAATGGATTGTTTATTACGCTAAATCCCTCAAAAGAAATAGGGAAGAACATATAACAACAATATGAAAACGTCGTTGGACTTCTTCCCGATGCGAGTGTTACTTCCTTTGGGAATTGAAAAGGAGATTTAAAAACGAATGACCACTTGGTTATATTGTACAAGGAAACAAGGACAGAACTACGGAGGTGTGTAATTCTATCCGATGTCAAGGTTAGTAAATCATGTTCATTAGCCACCACTGAAAGGATGAAGCGGACGGCACACAGAGATACAAACGAATGGCAAATCCAATAAATATCCTCCTCCAACATCTCGACATCTCTGGATGGCCGTATGTCTAAAATCGTTCTTAATTGTCAACTGAAACATAAACCCCCTGTCCGGTTTGATTTCCCTTTTGCCTTCGAACGTAGAATGTTCCATTAATGGCGGTTTATTACGATTCCCCAAGAACGCTGGGCCACACAAATTAAGTGATTAAAAAGCGTCCGAAAACTCGAGACCGTACGGTCTGGACAAAGGTTTCCTCTAATGATATGGTGTAGAATTTCCGATGTTTTTTTTTATCCTTCGCTTTCCGATCATATTCTGCGCCTACCTACCCGCCTGTCTGGGAGCGTATGTTGGATGTTCCTTTTTGTAAACTCCGATATCCTTCCAACTGGCCACCTCCGAAATCTCAATTTTACTCGTGGATCAAATTTACCCTCGTTTTGTTACGTGCCGTAACGAGTAACAGTTGCCTACAAAACCGTTTACCACCGTACCCCCGTGGTCCGAATCTCCGTGCGGACGCTCCAGTGGAATTAAATCTTTTTTGGCTTGGCACAAATTAGCATGGCTTGGATTGGGAAGGGATCCAACTAAAAAAAAAAAACCTATAACAACAAGGACAAAGCTTCGAATGTGTTCTTGCACAGCTTCCGCTTGTCCGGTGGTGCGTAGGTCGAACGGTTACGGACATCATGTTACCGAGCGTTACAATCTAGGTTGGTTTTGTGTTGTTGTGCTGCTCCCTCGTCAACTAGGTCTGATGTCCTCAAAAAACGCTCCAACCATCGCATTGAGAGGCAACAAATGGTACAACATTTTGTAGCACACTTCATCCCGTGAGCCTCCAGCATTGGATACCCTTTC
The DNA here is from genome assembly GCA_000473375.1 of Anopheles culicifacies. Taxonomy (NCBI): domain Eukaryota; kingdom Metazoa; phylum Arthropoda; class Insecta; order Diptera; family Culicidae; genus Anopheles; species Anopheles culicifacies. Next base: position 75,824 of record KI422523.1, on the reverse strand, counting down.
GCCTGCTGGAGATCAGATATGGTTTTTGTTGCAAATGTAACATAAGGCCGTACGAACATATTGGGGATGACTCGGACATTGTCGCGGATTGTTCATGCGTTTTTTTTTCGTTCCGCTCGTCGCTTGAACGTCATATTACGTCAGCCAATATTTCGGACAGGAGTGCACACCAAAAACCTGTCCAACGAGCGCGTTCACCCAAAAGGACGAACGCGGGTAGCTATTTTGTGGCGGAAAAAAACGTCATCCCTGGCAGGATTTTATACATTCCCTCCACCCCCCAGCTGAGGGTGAAGCACACGAACGGGCGAGATGGGTCTATAATTAGGTGATTAAAATGACGGTATGGGGCGCGTAAAAGCGTGCAATTACCTGTTAATAATAATGTTATAACGAGTATAACACTTAATAGTATCACTAAGATAGCCGTACACTTCCATGTACATTTGGTGAAGGTGAAGCCCTTGCGGAAGTTGAGTGGCGCCGAGTAGTGGTGCGCCGGCGGACCGCACATTGTGCTGCGGGGCGGCAGTACCGGACCCATGCAGTTGCGATCGTAGCTTTTCAGCGTGTCTTTCGTAGGTGTCGAGCAGGCGGAGCCGGTTTTGTAGTCTATCGGTGATCCTTTGTTGTTAATTGCTGTAATTAAAGAGTGGAAGAGAGAGAGAGAAAACGGGAGAACACGTTAGTATGGGTTGGTTAAAGTGATTATAAACGAAAGGACGAAAAACCATTCCTACAGCAAGTTCTTTGCAGAGGTTTTGGTACTCCAAAGGTGTAAAGCTATAATTACGTATGTTCTATTAGCTCTCCTAAGCATCAACATACACACCAGAGGTGTATAATTCTGTGTTCCTTTGTGAGCAAACCCGGAGCGGTCGGAGCGTGTGTTTGCTCAACAGAATTTTTCCGGGGACCTTCTAGTTCCTTCACAGTTTCAAAATGGATCGAACCGATTAATGACGTTGGGTCTCACAAAAAAGAGAGCCCCCACCAGATGTGCTACGAGCGGCGCACTGCAGACGAATCATCATCGTTCCGCCATTTGGGCGAAAATCAATTAACATAAATATCAATCTCTCACGCCTCGCGAATGTGCGTCTGATGTTGGGAAGGACCAACCGTTTGAGGTACAATGTCCAAACGAGACATTTTGGTCACATGTGGTGTAATTTTTTGTTGTTGTTGAATGATTATTACTTTGTAATGGAGTTCAGTTTTTAATGTAAAACGCCTGAAGTTACCCTTCGCGGCGTTGACAGTTGTTTGAATCGTCTGTACATGAAGTGTCTATTGTGGCGGTAAGTAAGAGCCTTTTGAAGAGAGAACCCTCAACTAAAGAATGATTATAGCAGAGTATCCCACCCACACCGTCCATAAGCTGTCCTTTAATCCATCACAAACACTACACGAGGAGAAATGGCAAAAAAAACCCTTAACGTCCCCTAACGTCTACCGTTAGTACACATCGTACTAAGGATTTTCGCACCCACTTTTTTGTATTCGCCCACTAAGGTGACGCTAAACTACCAGATCAATATTGACTCAGCAGCCTGCGTTCGTTGGAAGGATAAAAAGGAGTTCTCCCAGCGGCGCGTTGTATAATTTCTACAACCAGCTGAGATAGATTGACGTAAAAAGTCCGGAGGTCACGCAATTGATCGCGAAATTTGGGTGACAGTTGCCGGTGTACAGGACAATAACAAACGAAGTAAAAAAAGCACGCGCCTAATGATGATATATTTTCACAGCCACGTTTCGGACACCGAACGGTACCCGAGATGCAAAACAACACCCTCTGACGGGTTCGTAACAACCCCAACATCGAAACAGCGGAGGGAAAACTCTTTTTTTGTATATTATTTTGTATGAAGATTATTAATGTCTCCGGCACGTGCCGCGCATTGTACGGTTGGGAGCGTTCTGTAACCGTGCGTGTCAACCGTCGCGCAACTATTGTGCGCGCCCGATTGTGACGATGAAGATGAGAGATGTTTTATCTTGTTGGAAAATCCCGGGGAAGGGTTTTTTCCACGAACTAAACAGATTGAGTGAGGTTTTTACTTTTGTGAGGCAAATTTTATTTGCAGGAACGCAACTGTACCGTGACAAAACGCGGGTTAGTATTGTGCTGGTTCGCTAACGAAAGGACACACAAACTGACATGTTTATCTAGAGGACGCTTTGAACTTGCTAAAGCACCGAGACAAAAGAATCAGTCACACAGTGCGCAATACCGAAAATTCTGCCGAAAATAGCAATCGCAATCGGTGCTGTTCGAAACGTCGGAGCAACACAAACATCGAAGCCGCTTTGGCAGCACTTTCTGGCATCGGAATTCGGTCCCGAAGGATCTTACGACACACGCGTCCTGCGTTCCATTGCATTTGAACACTGTGTGTCATGCTGTTATTGCGTTGCCCGGAAAAAGGATTTCGGAGGAGGGATAGTTTTTGTTGTTGTTACTGCTGCTTGTTCGTTTGTTGAACACCCCTTTTTGCAGCACACAGCATCCTTCATTCTTTCGGCTACCATCGATAGAGTATCTAACAAACTAGCGGCGCACGGTTGGTTGGACTTCCTTCATAGCATAAAACATCCTGTTTACCTTAACGATTTTATTTCGTTACCATTTCGGGGAATGCGAACGAAGGGAGTTTTGCGACGCTGCATTGATGGGTCCCGTTCCTGGCAGGCGAAACTTTCAAAACCAGTTCCGTTTGTGTATCTGGCTATGTTGACTGATTGAAATGAATGGCGAAAATAAAACGGATAAGCCACGTGGCAGCGAACGTTTTACTGCTGAAGAATTGATGTTGTGACGTATTGCTAGCCGTGCAATAATCAACAAAATTGTCGACAAATAGCAAAGGATTTGAAGGATTGCAAAGAATTCCCCCGAGAACTACAGCTCAAAAACGACGACGTTCTGCTCTGACTGCAAATGGTGAAGTACCATTGTTAAGGTCGCTTTCGAAGATCAGATACGGAGAGAACACCTAAAGTTAGTAAAAGGCTCTAATCGATAGGTTAACATCGCGATTGCTGATTGCTTGCTTTTGGTAATGTGAACATTGTCTGATAACATCACTTCGAGTTCAACCTCCTTTTGATCTCCAACAAAAAAAAAAGCTTCCCTACCACCGTTTTGTGTCAATATTTTAATTCATCATAATAAGCCATCTATCAGCGATCTGCTGGTGATTGACGATAACCTTCCCACACACACCCACACAGCGATGGTGGCAAAAAGGTTTGGGATCCGTATCTTATCGGCCGCTAACTCGTCAAGTCTGCTTCGGAAATCGTCTACCAATATTCAAATGCATCCCCCTGCGAGAGTTCCAACTCGGTCGCTTACTGTTCGTGCTGCTTAATATTCATCTCGACGTGGTGGCGTCAATGACGCTGTAGGTGGCACATAAACTCCCCACACGCTTCTCCTCCCTCCATCCACCCACCGTTTGGGGTGAGGTCTCCAAAAACCTCAGTTACGCGAGCACTTAACAACTCTCGCAAGGCGCCAAACGCCGGCCCAAAGTTTTCGAGACCGAGGCCCGCCTTTACCGATCCGCGACGAATGATAATGTGCACAATTAAAGAAACGATTATTAATGTTCTATTTTCGGTTATGCCGTTTGGGTACGAGTGTGTGTGTGTGTGCGTTGGAACACAATTCTGCTCTTGGGAACTCCCCATTAGAATTGGGGGGTTGGGTACAACCAATTTTGGAAACACCAATCCAAACGCCCTCGGTTCCATGTCGGCACATGCGGCAGTAGCTCAACGAAACCGTTTAAGGCGGACAAGAAACGTTTAGCATCAAGAGTTGCTTGCTCACACACCCCTCCCTCAATATGAGTGTTCCACGTGCTCGATTGTTCACCGAAAAGGGAAAGAGACAGTGGCCGGAATCTTCTAATCTTAGCCCGGGCCAGAAACCGGATGAGTTACGGGCCCAGGGATACGGGCTCGTCTAATGGATCGGAACGAGCACGGAAGGAAGGTGTTGAAAAGCGATTTTCTTGTCGGCGGTAGAGCAGTCCAATGCGGACGCTTTAAGTGCAGCTATTCGATTATCCTCCCAGGTTCCTGTTCCATTCCATCCATCCCACTATGAGTATTCTCCGAGTTCTAGTTAAGCTTCTGCGGTTTTCCACGCGGCGGTTTTGGGAGGAATGGGGATGTAAGCGGACGAATCGGGATTTAATTGTTACGTCGCTTGCTCAACACCCTGTGCGTGATGTGTGTCGCCTCCTACATTTGGTGCCATCACATACGGGGTAGCATTGCGGTTTGCATTACACCGGTTGGTGGTGTCCAGAAGCGGTGGTTAAGTAATTAATGATTCACTTGACCGGAGTCATCGGCACCGTCGGAAACCGGAAACATCTGTTCCAAACGGGAGAAATGAATCCCGTGGCAGACACGAGAAAAGAGTGGCAAGTGAGACGATACGATGCGTCTGCAAGTTCCACTTTTCTCCACCAGGGTGGTCGGTCAGAGGTTTTTTGCCGTTAAGGCACTCTTCCCACCCTTACCATCTGCTGTTGCTGCTGCTAGCGAACGACTGCTTGTACCCGTACCTCGTTCAGTAGCGCGATTTATGGCTGGCAATTGATATAAAATATCACCAAAAGTGACAGTTTTACGGCTGCATGCTTTGAAATTAAAATATAATTACAACCCACCACTTGTGCCCGGTGCCAGGCCACGGTGGCGAGCCCTCGAATGTCGGCGATGTTCATAAATATTCGAAAGAGTCTATTTGTCTGGCGCGGACTCGAGCAGACTGGTAAGCTTCCCAGCGACCAATAAGTGTCCAATGTCAATAGAAAAATAGTTTAAAAATATTATTAAATGTAGGATCATCCGCTTCTAATGCGCACTATTATGTGAAGCTACTAAATGTTCAAAATGCAAGCGACAGTATGGACAGAACTCGACAACGTACGAACAATTACTAAACTATTCAATACGAAACTTCATTTTAATTAACAAATTCTCGTTCGAAATTGAATACAAAAAACGAAAAAAAAGATTTTTCACCTTCCATTGATGTTTACTACTCCTATAGAGAACCAAACCTCGTATTCAAGCACTTCCCATTAGCATTGAATATTCGATCGCAAACTCCAAATCGTCATTCATCGGGGATGAATATTTGATAAGATGAACAAACGCACGTACTTCATATCTCGAGCACCATTAGTTGAAATTCAGGACAAAACAGGTCTCTCCCCCATCACTCCTCCCACCACCATCACTTGGCAAACCCCCTGTTTCACTGTAGAGGGTAGTAACAAATAGGTTCGATATCGTATTGACTGAATCCCTTGCCGGTAGTAGATGCTGCAATACTTAACAAATTGAACGATTTTCAATTCATTCAGTTACACATTCCATGTCCTCCCCGCCCCCCCCACCCTCCTCCTTATACCCTCCGGTTTTCCAGTTGGAGCCCAAGCCTACAGCCCCGGAAGGCTTTTCAAGTGGTAGGTTGGGTTTAAAAAATGTATGCCATAGGTGAACAGTACTACCCCGGTACATAAATAAGTGTTCCTCTATATTTTGTCCTTTTTATCGTTTCACGTACAAAGGCACGAGTGAGTGCATAAAAAAATTATTCACAAACACACATACACCATCGGAAGATTGTGGCAATAGCTGGTTTTCTACCAGCGTTACTGTCCTCCGGGTTTGATGGGGTTTTTGAAGGAAAAATCACTTTCCTGATTTGATTTTCTTTTCTAGTTATTCCCTTCATCCGCAAGGGTGCGCTTGTGATGTATCATCACACCCGTGCCCGTCGTTGGCCACCATCTCAATGTAACCAACCTCGCTTCCCTGCGACTGCTTGCCTACCATCATACACACACCCCGATCCGCCCAATCGATTATTCGATTCGTTCACTCGAAAAGGGGTTTTTGATTAGGTTGCTGCGAGGAATCGTGGCTCAACGGTACGGACGCACGTCTCGTGGAAATTTATAAAAACGTCAAACGGAAGGACGAGGAAATAATCACGATAAGAATTCCAATATTCTTCCGCACACGCGGTCCGTACCGTGTTCTATACCCGGGGCCTGAACCAGCTGATGGCAACGATGGCAATCCGCCGATAAGGGGGAAGGAACGCGCGTGTTCGCCTTTATTTATACGGAATGTGGAGTTAGGAGTGTCTGTGTGCGTGTGTTTGTGTGCTTCGTTTTCGTTCTTGAAAGTCCTTTAAAGGTAGAACCAGTGAAGGAATCATGATTTTTCTTACTACGTTTCATTGCGGGAAGTACGCATTTGGGAGGCGTTTGGAGTTCTACCAGCCAAACCGTTCAAGGAGCGAAGGTCTGATTCATTGCGTGACCTGAGCACACCGAATCGGTTCGACTCTATCGCACCCAAGTGCCACCACCACAACCAAGGTCTGTCACAACGATGTATTTTCTTTTGCTCGCTTTGAAAAATCGCCACAGGCAAATGTTGAAAAATGAATGAATTCTTAGGCCATTGGACGACGTCGGCTTTTTCCCGTTTGCCTCGACGGGGTGGGAAAACTTTCCCCGTTTTTTTCTTTTTCTTTTGTGCAATGTAAATCGGACCACACGCACGCACACATTGCGATACACACAACGTCATCATCGTTTGCATCGGAAAATACTTCCACACATTTCCACGGCGGAAAAGCCGGAGCTTAGCCCTAACCATTTCCATAATCTAGGCCAACAGTGTTATCGACACGAAACATTGTACACAACACACACGGTTTCGAAATTTAATTAAAGCCCCAAAAAAGGTTCCAGGAACAAAAACAAAAAAAAAAACAACAGGCCTGTTTGTGATTACATGCTCTCGGTGGAAAGTTTTCAAAAGATGATTTTCATTTGAAAACCGTTCAATACACGAGAGAAAATAGTCGAATCCCCCCACACCCCCATAAGGCAGAAGAGGAAAAAAGGGGTGGCACGGCCGTGTATGCGTCCGACGGATCCATTTGTATTAATTCAAATTATCAATAATCACGACATACTTTCATTAGAGCGAACGCCAGCTATACCACCAGGACGAAGAAAGTTGTCTTGAGAAGCCACCGAAAAGGTGGCGCGTGCTGTGAGTCGTTAAAGGTGTGGCGATATTATGTGTGGGGTGAAGTGAAACCCATTAGGCGCTTGCAGGGAAAATGCTTACAGGGAACGGGTTTGGCTGAGGAAAGCATAAGGAAGCAAATATTTGCGGTTGATGACACTCGCTCATACGGTCGAACTAAGGAAGGGAAGCGATTTGGGTTTTATATTAGTTTTGTGAAGTTTAGCGAAATGATCGGTAATATTGTTGCATTATGCAGGTTTCCACTAATTTACCAAAATTGCTCGGGTTTCCTATATTTTAATTATTGCTTGTAGCTTGAAAAGTGTAATTAATGGAATTTTAAACTCAAAAACAACAATCATAGGAATAAATAACTTTTGTTTCTATTTTGGTTGGAAAACAAAACAAAAGCTGAGAAAGCAATCCTTAAAGGATTCAATTTCGCCCAAAGTTTTCCATTCGCTTATCTACATTTTCCAGACACAAGCCCTTCCTTTTCCCACCTAATGCTATAGGAAAACCCAATCCCGGCATAATATACAGGGTATATGTTGCAATGGAAAATTAATTAAAATTCACCCTGTGTCCATTTTGAATGTGGCTATTTTCTTAACGTCCATCTGTTAAAAGTAGGAAACTGCATATTACAGCATACTGAGGTATTTTAGGAATTCGAATTTTGTTTTTGTGTTACAGAATTTTTCCCAAAGAAGAAAAAAAACGCCAAATAGATTTTCCCCTATGTAATGTGAACCCTCCCTACCCTTGGACGGGAGAAAAGATTTCATTCACCCTTTCGACGGCTTATCGCATACGCAGCCAATGGTAATAGCTTTCTTTTTAAACAAGGACATCCTTATTGTACAGCGCACAGAATGTGCGATTGGAGTCCTAATTATTAACCACAACAGCACCAAGGTTGTCGCTGGCGATCGGGGGAGGGTTTGGTATTGTTATTTTTCAATTAAGAATTCACCTCCTGCCATTGGTAAATGGTTCCAAACCGTACGGCACACTCGTTCTTGCTCGATGGTACTGTAATCAATCTCACTTGAACTCATTCACCCGTCAGTGCCTAACGTACGGTGCTCGTTCGAAGAGAAGGTTTCGGGGTACGAGGTTGAGTATGCCGTTTTCCAAAAAGTCATTCGATTTAATGTTTCTTAATTGACATTTTCTATTCCTTTGCGGTACCGAGCGGTCCAACGGAGATGTCGCAAGGGGTGATGATGAAGAATATTACTAGCTGTTCGAGTTTGTGGTTGGCTCACGGCTCGTACAGTGTATCGAAGTTGGAGTTGAGTATGTGATGGAGCGACTTTCTTCCACTTTTCCACCGTCCATACAACACCGGACCGGTGGATATCAATCGTCCTTTCGAAGGTTGCTGTAGCACTGCAAAAAGCGAGTGAGCCAAAGTTTGAAACGATTGCGTCTCAAGCATCTCACGCTCAAAATATACAGACAGCTCCATTGAAAAACTCGCCAATACACCAAGTCGACAAAACCTTCAACTCGAAGCCTTAATTGGATTCTTGTCCCGGGTTTTTCTCCCGGGCTCCGGATGAAGTTACATCAACTACGGTTGACAGGATGCGGGAAGCTGCCAGGCATGAGGGAAGGCATGCCGGGCAAACGTAGGAAAACACAGTTTTTATCTTAATCTGCGGTTGGTTTCGACTGCAGCTTCTTGTGTCGCGCTATTTGTGGGTTTTTTGGAACGTAACAGGGGATAAGATCTTTCATTGGAGCTCATGCATTTTCCTTTGCGGGGTTGTGTGGAAGTACCGAGAGCGGTTTGTGTGTGTGTGTGTGGTTTGTGATTATGTTTCATTTTGATTTTACACTAATTAATCATTGTTTAATGTTTGTTCAGCTTGTCGGTGTGCTGTGAGGGTTGGGCAAAAGTTGAAAAGTTGAGAGAAGCAATTTTGAGTGCGACTTATGCACTCGAGCTCGGAACTCGGTAAGAACCGATTAATGAGAACTGGCGAATGACGAAGGGCAAATGAATTGGTTTTATCAGACGACGTTGCTGCTTAAGAATTGTGATAAATGAGATTTCCGCCCTACAGGGGGGTGGTGCAAGTTTAAACCAACTGAAGATATGCGTGGAACGTGGGTGGAGAGTAGAAACTCAATACCACATCGGCTACGGTTTCGAGTGTTTTGCTCGATTGTATTTCTTCCAGCCGGAAAACAAAGGCTAATGATGCAGGAAAGCTTCATACCGAGCATTGTGGATCTTGCCCTGGTGCTACTCCTTCTTAAAGCTATTTTGTAAACCAATTTTGTGGCAAAAGTAATTGTAGCATAACGTTCAGGGAGTATCGGGCACTGCCCTGAAGGGTTTTGTCGCTTTAATACAGCCAAGGACCTAATTTCAAGCCGGTTCTTTTTTGCCGACTGACGGGAAGCGGGCCCTCGGCTAGGTAGATAATCTTCATCCAATCAACGTCGTCCAGGCCACTCTCTTGCCGGCATCAGGATCATCTCGAATGGTTGGTTTAGTATCCCAAACGACAACGGTAACAATGAACAGGACCTCCTACCCACCAAAGTATTTGCACTAATGACTGAGTTTCTCCGTCCACAACCAAAGGGTGAATACACACACGCACACAATCACACCCACAGTGTGGAAGATGATGTTTATCTCCGTGAAGGGAAAATTCGCCCATTAAAGTACCGGAACGACCCTAGAACATGAGGGTTGGTAGCGTTGGGGGTAGAGGCTAAATAAATGGGTGCACTAGGACAAAAGCCGAAGGGTTTACTTGCGAGTATTCCGATAGTATGTTGATACTGATCTTCATTAATAAATTGTTGCGAATTCGAAGTGGATGTGTTGAGGAAAAAAAGGGTATAGGATGAGATTCTCCAGACTAGCCATATGTGCGATTTCTGACCGATTATTCTCCCTCCCATTATTCGTAACGGACAGTGGCGTATGGCTAAATATCAATTAATTCCCAATCCTTCCACCGTAACCCCGGTACATCCTTTCGTTACCGCTTAGCACTGGGTGATGATGAATTTCTAATGACCTCCTCTCTGCTACAGCTGGACAACCCATGGCGCGACACGGTGCGGATTTTCTCAGCACGTGCGCATTCGAGTTGACCGAATTTTCCACCGGGCGGAATAGGAAGAATGGTACGAAATTTCCCTTTTGCAAACGAGGTTTTCGGATGGTTTGCATGTGTGGTTGTTTTTTTCTGGTCTATCGCTAGAGCACTCCCATACACTTCCATCTAACACGCCGTGTGTGGCGGGCTCGATGAAGAACAATATTTTCCTTCGTTAAAGTTAAAACAAATACACACACACACACACACACGCATCACATGTATTATCGTGGCAGGGCTGGTTGAAAATGGCACGAAGGAACATCCGTTCCCTTGCCGGTGACTCACGACAGTCGGAGATAGGTTATGTTTTC
>KI422523.1:0-65199 GCA_000473375.1 Anopheles culicifacies | reverse complement strand
CGAATTTTCCACCGGGCGGAATAGGAAGAATGGTACGAAATTTCCCTTTTGCAAACGAGGTTTTCGGATGGTTTGCATGTGTGTGTTTTTTTCTGGTCTATCGCTAGAGCACTCCCATACACTTCCATCTAACACGCCGTGTGTGGCGGGCTCGATGAAGAACAATATTTTCCTTCGTTAAAGTTAAAACAAATACACACACACACACGCATCACATGTATTATCGTGGCAGGGCTGGTTGAAAATGGCACGAAGGAACATCCGTTCCCTTGCCGGTGACTCACGACAGTCGGAGATAGGTTATGTTTTCTCCAAACAAGAGGTTTTGTTTTCACTTGTGTGTTTTTTCCCCCATTGCCTCCATACGCTTCTCTTTGTTTCACCTGTGGCGGGAGGTTGGTTAGCAAAAGCGAGAAGACAAGAACGACCCGGACATTGTATGGGGGACAGTGGAGTAGACGGCGACGGCGGCGGCAAAGTTTGCTAACTTTCGGAAGACCTTCTGGCATCCCGAAGAACCTGAATAAACAGTGGCATGTAATGCTCATGCATACAAATATATAGCACACGCGTGTGGAAATCTTCCGCGTGCAGATGGAATGAAATTCCGCATCCACCAGACGCACCATGCCACTTGACGTGCGGCGTGTGTGTCTATGAAGGGGGAGTGGTGGGCGAATTTTCCCGAATCAGTCAGTCAGTCACGGTGCGGTGGCACAAGTCAGCTGATGAAAGATCGCGAACTTTTCGCTCCACAGGAAAATGTGGCAAAGACAAAGAACTACACCACAATCGGAAGGGCAGCAACAAGCAGGCTCACAGAACGAAAAGAACTTTGCCAAAGGGGCAACGAAAAAAAAAAAACCTGCTGATTTGTTAAATGCGTAGATTTTGTGTCGAAGGAAGTACAAGAGAGAATTTCTGCAATACAACTGTTCCAGAGAGTTGATGACACGTGGGCACGCGTCCAGATTTAGGGCAAGATACGGATGCTTTCTGGAATTGGGAAACTCGACGACATAGAGCTTAGGCTCTGCGCAACACACAAACCTGTCGGGTTGGATTAATTTTCCAGCATCGTTAACGATGTACAAATAGAAAAGAAAAGTTCTAAGATGGAAAAACTTTACTTCAGGCAAAGCATTGCAGATTATTTGTACAAATTTCGTGGAACTTGACGTCAGAAAGCCATTCTTTTGGTGCGCTTTAACAGGTCGAGCAACGAAACTGAGTAAAGCTGTGTTGCAAAAAGGGACTGATTTATGAAATTAGTATAACAGATTGTAAATTGTGCTTCAACTTTTTTTCCTTGAGCATTGACTGATGGTCTAATTTTCTTAATTAAGACAAAGACGTCATCAAATAATATTACCAGCTCTGGGATCGATAAGAAGAATTCTACAAGTGAAGAACCATATTCCAATTAGGGTGTAATAATAATGTATTAACGAGGATCTATTCCAATTCAAACGGCAGGTAACTGCTAAGATACGCCACACCAATCGGATTCGTGGAAAATTTGCAAGCGTCGTACTTTCCCGATAAAGGATGCAAGCAAAGTTTCCCTGTCATCGTTACTTACCGATTGCACCTCGATGGAGCAAATAAAGTAAAATACACACACAAACAGAAAAAAACAGCCCTATAATTTATGCGCGTACATACCCCGAGCATCAGAGTAGTGCTCGAGCATGATGATAAGATTCCTATTCCCATAACCATCGCTGCCCAAGTGCTCCCGGGAGTATGTGAAGCAGAAATTCCACAGCAACAAACGGTACCATCGGTTCGCAGGTTCAAAAGAAAACGGATATGGGGCGATGGAAACCCCAACCACCCACTGGCCTTAAGCGTGTGGAAAGGGAAAGGAGAGAGAGAGAGAGAGAGAGAGCATTACGGCAATTTGTTCGAATCCTTCATGATCAAAGTAAAACGACCGGCTTCCCCAGATCCTTGAGAAAGCGTTCGATTATGACGCTTTTCATGGCACTGTCGGGACATGTGTTCGTTGTTCGCTTGCTACGCTGCAGAAGCACAGAGCGGGTCGGAGTGGGCGAAGGATGGGGGTTTCCGTTCTTGCACCGTGGGAGAATTTTTCAACCCTGCTGCAAACTCCAGCCAGCAGGTGTCTCCGTGTAAGTGCACACCCTGGAAAAGCGATGGAACAGGGCGCTCCGACTGCTGGGTAGCATTTTTGTGGGTTTCCTTCACTCACCGCACCGCAATAGCAACGTCGGAACGGGACAGGAGTGAAGGTGGGTTCTTCTTCCTGGTTTTCCGGGTTGGTGGTTTGTGTTCCGTACTCCCGCAACGAACGATTCTTGCGTTAAAGTGCAATAATAAAATAATCTCAAGCGTTCCATCGCGCTGCACGAGCTTGGTTTATGGAATATTTGCGTGCCTTGGGTGCGTCCTGGGGAGCGAAATTGGGTCATGCTGCAGACATGTCCTTAAATGCCACAGTTGGTGTTGTGCCCTCTGTCTCTCTCTCGCTCTTCCTGGTAGCATCGAAGAAGCATTCCAATTTCCCACACAAACGGCAGTGCTGTAAAACTGAGCTTCATGTAGCCGAGCAGCAGGAAGCCAACATTTCTTAAAGTTTTCTATGCATATCACGAGACCAGGAACAGAACTCGCCCTATTTCGTATTCCTCACGTGTGGGGCAATAAGTTTAATCGCTAATTCGGCCATCCCTATCCAACGACGTATGTCGACGGTGAAAGCGGGTCGATCCGTGCAGCCAGATCCTGGGCAGGATTGGCGCAAATCCCCTCATAAAATGTATCCAATGCGAGGGGCCTCGAGATAATTCACTCTGGGCGCCTTTCATTTTGTTGGCCGGGTTAGCAGGGTATTGTGTGCGGGGTTTGCGGTTAGCAAAAATGATTGCTTCGTCCCTGTCGACCGAAATGGTCTCTTGTTTTTTTTTCCTCCCCAAGAAAGAAATCCTGGAATGGTACTGTGAAAGTGAAATCGAAGAAAAGCATAGTGAATTTTGGACGACGAGGACGACGACGTCGACAACAAATCGGGCGACGAACGTTCGAGTCCAAGGGATGGTTATTTTTATATTCTCTCCACTTATCGCAACCGTTCTTCGGCTCGAAACCATTCGCAGTCGAAAGGGACACGCTGAACCTGCCGTTTGTTGCGGTTGCCTGCGATGGCATAAATCTATAAAATCTAATATAATTTATTATTAATTTCACACCATTTTAATAGATTTTCCAAAATAACAATAAAATTCAATTTGGCATTCCGGCAGCGGTGGTGGCGAGAAGCATGTCAGAACAATGTCCATGCCCGGTACATCCATCCAAATTGGCAAGCAACAGAAACCGCCTGAAAAGCGTTGAACACCCAGCATTGACCGGGATGGAATCGGATCAGACAGCTCGCTGGCATGGGGGATGTCTGTGCTTCGGCCTTTTTTGGGGCGATGGTACCAGTTTCGGTCAGGCATAGACTTAGCTACCCTCTTGCTGCCATTTTGCTTCGCTTCACGGCCATTGATGATGATTGGATTTTTCGGGGAGTTTTGTGAGCTTAGAGCGGTTTGAGTCGTACGAGTCGCACTAGTCGGGAAATTCTGTGCGATGCACATCCGTGGAATGGACGTGAACGGTGTACATAGGGCAGTTTTAAGCCGGAGCTATTTCGCATTAGCATGTACGTGTGTTTGTGCGGGGGTGCAGTATCTCCCTCATTGCGTTTGCTCCAAAAAGTCCTGTGAATAACCCATCGTTATACGCTGCATTGATTCGGTGTTCGTTCTGGGTAGGTCCTCGGGAGGGAACACAGACAGATTGGAACAGACGCACCCTTCTCGGTGCGCTGACGTCGGTGTCGGTTGCACATTCTAAACCGTTTAGCAGTGAAGCGAATTGATGGCTTCTTTCATTGTCTACGTACCGGCAATGTCGGAACGTGCAGAGGCGCGAACCTCAGGTCAGCAAAAGATCTCGTCTCTTATCGGTTCGACGGTGACGCGATTCTTGTGGGGTGCGGGTTTTCGTTCACAAGTTATCCGTAGCCTCTATGCGTGGTCGAGATTTGGTCACGCAAAAACACGGCCACAGGACAACAATTGAAAGGGAAAAGTAATACCCTGGTGCGCTTTTCAGCCTTTGCACAACTCGCTGTTTCTCGAGGGAGATGTGGGCCCATTCAACGACAACCTGTGGTACTGGAGTTGTACGCTTTTTAAAACCCTATCTGCGTATCGCTTCCTTTTTTTGTGTGTGTCTGTCGAAGTCATTGCCCTTCCGGAGGGCACTATATCCAACCGGCACAAGAGCCTCGTGCAATAATTTAATAAACCTCGAGGAGTCTCCCTTTCGCCGGGCCGGACCAAGCACATGCAACGTTCGTCCAGACGTCCAGAGGTACGACGTACATTACGGGTTGTGCAATAATAAAGCAAACTATTTAAACGAGCACTGGGTGTGAGAAGTTGTATTTCAGAGAAATCCATTCATTGGGAAGGTTCTTGGTGGAGTGGACTGTTGACTAGCGGTTTTATCCCCGCCACCTGCACCAGAGCTTCTGCAAAAGCCATTGATTTTATCCTGCACCGTCCTGGAAATGATGGGATGAAAGTTTCCCTTGCGTGCGTGTGATAGCAGACGAGGACAGCAGTGTACGATGCGTTTAGAATATTTCGTTGCGTTTCTGCCCATGGTGCGTACCTTTGGCGAGAGTGAAAATCGCAAACAGGATTGTTTGCTTTCACTCGCTCCGGTGGGAGATGTATGAGGCACGCAGGCTGACGACACGAGGGTGCATCCATAATCAACAACGCACGGCAAACGCTTAAGGAGGCGCAGATGTGGCGGAAGCCCGCAGCACTTTGCGGTGGAAAAACCTCCCGGGAGATAAGAGGGTAGTTGAGCGACGAGATTGCCGTGATGCTCGGGAGCCAGATAGTAGAAGGCCGGCAAGGATACGCTAGCGGTCGGTGTACGTTGGTGTGTGTGTGTGGCTGGACGTGAGAGTAAATTGGATTGCATCTTCATCAAACGAGTGGGCTCGGGTGGGCTTCCGAGAGCGCTCCCGAGATGGTCCTTGAGTTGGTCCTTAGCCAAGTCCGAAAGCCAAGAGATTGGCCGGACCTCCCTTTTATAGCTCGACGAGCCAGACGACGACGACGACGTCGGATTTGCTGTTTAGACTACGGATTGCGATAAATTAAATATTTCAAGTGAAGAAAATCCGGTTTTACTGTCCATCGTCCGTTCGTTAGACTGTGACGATGATGATGACGATGCTGATGGCGATGGTTTATGAAGGGCGATGGGGAAATGATACGGCAGTTGGTTACGGATGGGAGTTTTGATAAAAGCCAGGATATTTCGCAAGCCAACGAAGGGCCGGTAGAATACGCTAGCAAGGAGAGTGCAAGAATCTGTTCCATGTACATCGTTCAAGGCGTCGTTACAAATCGTCGCATGCGAATAAAGCCTGCACCACTGACCGGATGCGTCTGGATTGATGCTTAAAAATATCCCGCCCACTTTGGATACAACTAGCCAAGGGGTCGAAATTTGCCTTCCACATCCCAGGAAAACGCTTTTCACTCCAATAGCAAACGGTGTGTAAATGATGGAAAATTTATTAATATCCCCCAAGCTGACCGGCTGCAGTGAATGGCGGTAGTACACAACGGGGTGATCAACATTGTTGCCGATGTTCGACCGGAAAGCAAGGTTTTGGACTGTACAGGAACACGGACGGGGCTGGTGATTTTTTCTCTAACAAGCTGACGTCTTTTTCGGTATACATATGTGTGTTGGTGTGGGTATATAACGAAGACAAACTGGAACTGGAACCATAAATTGCATACTGCGTATGTTCCAGCGAACGAGTGTGTCCTTTTCTTTCGGGACGGGTTCCCGAGAACATGGGAAAACCATTCCATCTGGAACATTTGTGGGCTCCCGGCCATTGCTGACATATTTTGCCTTTCGGTTCGGTTGGTTTGGTGGGTTTTTGGGTATTTGGCGGTGATGGCTATTAAAAAGTATGCAAAACATGCTTCGCCTAAACAGGAGGAGGAACCTGAACTGGACGCCCTGCTGAGACGAGTCTTTGATATCGACCCTTTTACGTAAAACTCTATTGCACACACCACTACAGGCCGGATTTACTCGAAATGGGCATTGGGTGCGAGATAGAGATGGATAGAGAGGGGAGTTTGATAGGTTCGGATTTGTCTTGCCTGGAAGTTTCCAATCCTCGGTTTTAGATCCTGTAGCACAGCAGGGCGCCCAGAAACTACGACAGCAGTACAAACCCTGGGCGGAAATGTCGACCTTTATGTCCAACTCTTCTCTCTCTTTCTCTCTCTCTCTCTCTCTGGCTCAACTCCACCACACCGGAAGCACCAGACCATCCTTGTATGCGCGGTTGTAAAGGTATTATGATAACAAAAATATTCCGCACCGACATTTCCAGGTTCGTTTTGGGGATTCGTTTCCGCCACTTTCCTTTTAGACATACAAGTGGCGAAAAATTACATCCACACCACACTCTATCATACACACACACATGCTGAACGTTGTCCGCAATCGGATGTTGTACCGGAAGCATGTCGAGAGGTAGAACATCCAACCAAATGACAATGTTAATATGGAGCCCACTGTCGAATCCGGTGGCCCTTGTGCCGGCATCAAAGGAGAAAAGTCAACCCAGAAAAAAACTGGGGCCTAGCCTGGGCAAGTGTTGAACTTTGGAAAGGCATTCTTGGGTAGCAAAGATTATCTGTGGAGCCTCCACGATCCCACTTCAAACAACAAATGGTTTAAACAACGGTTTCGAGGGAGTAACAGCCAGGTACGAAAAAGTCTAACCAAAGGTCCGTAACCCACATGGAATCAGGTGCTGGTTTAAAAGCTGGCAAACGCGTTGGACAGGCTTGGTAAGAAGAAATACTCCCAAACACAAAAAAGGCAACCAGCAACAGTGACTTGGGAGAAATTCTAGCCACACCGCTGAACCTTCTTCCAGCGTGGAGTTTAGAATTGACTGCTAAAATTCAAACTCCTTGAAAAGCTTTAAGGACTCGTGGTGAAGAAGTCGGCTGAGAAGTGACAGCTTCATCCAAATAGTGCCCATTGTGAGGTAGTTTTTATGCGACGAGTTGAGTACAGACATTCTCGCAATTCTGCGATCTTCTTTCAGAGCTACTTTTGACAGCAGATTAATTTGTTTACATCCATCGTTTGTCATCTTCTTGACGTGATTGGGATGCATGGTACGTTTCAAAAAAAAAAAAAAAAGCTTGAGTTTTCGAAAAGCAAACAAAATGCGATCAATTTTTACGTACGGCCAAATGGAGACCCACTGACCCAACAACAGGCTGTGCTGCAGCAGAACAGAACTCGTTGAGATGTAGAGCAAACAGACACGTGAAAGAAAGGTAAAAAAGCTGGTTACGGTATTACGACGGTGAAAATGAAGTGAAATTAAACGAAGATTTCTGTCCAGTGTTGAGTGTTGCGTTTTTGCTCCTTTTTTGTACACGCAATTAGTGCACGCAGAACGATTGCCTTTGGAGTGGAGAGCTTTGTGGAGCAAAAGCAACAAAAAAAAAAAAAAAGACAATTAGAAGCAGCAGAAGCAGTTGCAGTAAATAGTCGTACAAATGAGGGGTTGGAATCGAATAAAAAAGTCAAAAATAATCTGTGTGTAAAGCATGGGTGGCAACAAAAAAATCTGTTTGTTGGTAGAAATGGCCAACCGTACCTTAGATATCGTGAGAGTACGCTGCCAATTATGACTACGACGGAACCAAGCAGTTCTGGAGCGCAAGGGTTTTTACTGGGAGCTGGACGGTAAAGGGTAACAATCAAATACAAACTCATCGCCTTTATTCCCTAGGTCCTTTTTTATTGTTTCGTTGTGTACCTGAGCGTTTCGGAGCAAAAAGGAAAAGCACAAACATTGTGGTAGTGTTAAGTGTTACTTCCCTTACTCGGAGGGAAACATTTTTGCTCTTTACGGGAAAAAGGGAAAACTTAATTTCCTCAACCCTTTCCAAAACGCAAACCAAAAAACAACAAGGGACAGGGAGCAAAAATAGAAACCGGCACTCTGCCCGGTCCGTCAGCTGGAAAAGGTTCCGGCGAAAAGGTGAAAACCCCCATTTCTCGGCCATTAAAATGGTAAGGGAGAAAGAATGGGGAGCTAAAAAACCCCTCCGCATGCTTAAAGGTTGAAGCAAAAAGCAAAACCGTGGGCAAACGCCAGTGTGCCAAGGTGGCAATGGAAAAGGAAATCGCCGGGCAGGTGATTATCCTGTTTTCTTACGGCAAAGAAAAGGCACCCACCGAAAGGATTCGAATGGTACGCGGAGGAAACACCACCTTCTGGGCACCGAAGAGACGCAGAACAACAACAAAAAATATATAGCTGACTCAGCTTGTTTTTGGAAGGTTTAGGGTTCTTGCCTTAGATAGTAATGAAAATGGTTGTCTGCTGTTGCGTGTACTGCGGGCCAGAAGAGCGCAACAATTTTTTGACGATAGCTGTTGTTGTGCTGTGGGTGGCACGTTGTAATGTCAGAAGCTCATCACCGACATAATAACCTAGAGGGAGTGTAACAACACCTTCTCGAAGCTCTCTGTCCCGCGCGTTCCACTTGGCCACTTGATGAAAGTTACCTTACGGAGGAACAACAAAAAAAAAAGTATTCTAAAAGCTGGTACACGGCTCGGGAAAACCCAAGGGCCAGAATTTCCACCAACAAGAAGAAAAAACCCCTACAAAAAGACAAACATTTGTAAAAGTAAGGCTATAAAAGTGCTTAAACATGACGGTACCGTCAAGGACGAACGATGAGTTCTACTAGCCGGTTCCTGGCGCTTAGGTTGATTATTGCTGACGACTTCTCCAACCGGGGAGTTTTCCACCGTTCCCAGCGGGATGTTTTCGGCGTGTCGGCAAAGGGGTACGGGTACACCGGAGATCGGGGGACACGGTGTGCGAAAAAGGGTTATGTTTTAATTTCATCCGATGTTTCAATAGAAACCATCAACCCCTTTCTCGTACGCAAGGATCGTCCGCACGAACAAAAAAAAAAAAGAAAAAAAACCAGCAACACCACCCAAACCCAAAGCGCCAGGTTGCCGGGGCAGAAACATTTGGTAATAACTTTTCAACATTGAGAAATTATATTTAATATTTGTTTTATCATAACTTTCGTCAAGAGCAACAGTGTTACACAGTGGCGCGTATTTGCACAAACTCTGGCAGGGGAGGACGGGCACGTTGCGCACAATCTCGGGAAAGTTTCGGCTTGAAATCACAAAATTAGGTGACACAGAACGGTGGCACTGTACCGTCGTTCCGTGACGGTACCTGGTATGTCCTCCGATTTCCCAGCAAAAGGTGCGAAACAATGCCCCCTTATGATTTCGCTTCCCAGTCTGTATTTTGTGTGTGTTGAGGTGATGATGTCTCACGCTCTTTCTCAAGAACCACTCAATGTGAATGTGGCTACTAAGAGATTCGGGAATTCGGGTGAAATTATGTTTATCTTGTCAGGGAGCTGGTACGCCGGTAGGGCGGGTTGTAGAAAGTTGACGAATTTCTGGTATTTCATCGAGGCTCCAATTCTTTAAATGGAGTTTTTGGGTGCCGCACAAATCGTGCACGTCACGAGAACAAACGATACTTTATTGACAGAGGGTGGCTGATGGGATGCCAGAAAGAGGGAATTGTACGGGATGTTGTTCGGCTAATTGAAATCTAGGTGATGGTGTTCTACTCTAGAACCACCTGTACATTAGAATGGCGCGATGAACGTAAGTAGAGTAGCGTAGAGACATTAGGAAATGTATCGCACTAGCACGAGCGGGATAAAAGGAGTCAAACATTCCATCTTGGAAGGAAGGATTTTAGGTGAAACATCCACACGCCTTCCAAAATTCCAGCCCTAGCAGGGCGAAAATGGTTTCCTTGCAGCATTTTTATCAATCTTGCCTACATTCAGGCGTAGAAGCATGTTGTTCTTCGTGAGCAATTTTCGGAATATTGCTTGTACCGTATCGTGACATAGAACGTAGTTCATTAGTGCACGAATTAACTTCTGCTCGATGCCGTCGAGCAGGTAGAGCGCCATTTTGGCGCTAATTTTCTTGCTAATTATTAATTCCTTCAAGCTTTATCATCGACTACGCGGAAGATTAAATATAAAACATTCACGGGAAAATTTCTTACGTGGTCTTGGGTGTCCATTGTACCCCGGGTGCTTACCTGGAAAGAAATAAAAGAAAAGTATGCGTCAACACTTGGAGCTCGTATCAATTTGTAAAGTATTGGTTTTCATGTTTAGAAATTAAATGTCTTTTTTTACCATCCATGAAACGGTTCTCATTTTATGGCAACTGAACTTGGGACATATTTTACTCCCTTCCATCAGGTGAGCACATCAATAAAACCGCACAGACATTTCACCCGTATCGATTGATCGAACGACCGATCAAACCTCGTTTATAGTCGTTTTATGCGTACATTGATACATATTTGCAAACCACTCCACTTTGCATGCATCACATCAGCTTGGTG
Source organism: Anopheles culicifacies (assembly GCA_000473375.1). Taxonomy (NCBI): domain Eukaryota; kingdom Metazoa; phylum Arthropoda; class Insecta; order Diptera; family Culicidae; genus Anopheles; species Anopheles culicifacies. The sequence continues at coordinate 54,632 of KI422523.1, read as the reverse complement.
CTTCTAACTTTTTCGCTTCGAACGAGGGTAATGGGAAGATTTATCCTCCCACTTTAATTAACTCGCCCAGGGTACCGAGCCCACTGTCCATAAACTAATTTAAAAGCTTTTAATACAACTTTCACTCCAAATTTCATCAAACGCGCTGGCGTTGTCGCTCTCCGTCAACTGCCCGGGCATTATCCTGACCGTGGCTTTCAGTTTTGCACCGCCATGCTGTCCCCGAGTTCTCCGCCAGTCCGTCCAATGTCAGAAGTTCCTTGCTGTCAGACGAAGATCCGTGTAACAGTCCACAGCGTCATACGCCGGTCGTTCGTTTGTTCGACCGAACGAGACACGTCCCCACTCTCCAGAGTCTCAGATACCGGGACGGGGATACCGATGACCGAGTGAACCTCACGAGGAGAAATACGAGGGCAGTAAAGTTTTGCCCGTTCGCTGTAGGCCAATGGTGTACAACTTTACCCCAGGATTGAGAGAAGGATTTGCTTCCTATCTTTCACCGGTAAGCCCGGTCAGTTTGGGGTAGGAAAGGGAGAACCTTCGGGGCACTTCGAGGCGCTCACTGACAGACACGGCCAGCAAAGTTGGTTCGATACGGATGTCGGACGAAGACCTTGCCCGAAGGCCGGGCAGGAAGTGGGAGAGCTAACGATGAACTGCAACAGCCTCATTTTGTGCCGGAACAGGACCGGAAGGAAGCAAATTCTTTCACATAAACCTTTTTTTTGTTTTGTTTTGCAAAAGCGAACGGCACACAGCGTACGATGGGTTGACGATGGAAGCTTGACGATGTTGGCGTTGTGTAAATCCTCCGGCGCCATGTTACAGTTTACTCATAACGTAATGTTACAACACTACAACGGCCCTTTGGCGGTAAATCGGCCGTTCCCTGCCACCGATATCACCCGGCCATGGAGGTTAGTTTTAATGCCAAGGAATTAACGGTAGCATAAATGGGCATTTAGTGCCTGAACATGCCACGAACGGGAACACAGGGATGTACAAGCCGGCGAAAACGTACTCTCAGGATACTACGAAACTGAGGATGTTTTTTGAGTGAGAGGATTCATTACACGTACGGGATTTGGCCCAGATAAGACACGTGATGGTAAAACCCAGGCAAACTATCGTACGGTGCAACAGCAAGATCTACATGCAACGGTGTGCTACTATGGTGTGTGAGAAATAAATTGTTTACACTTTAAATACAAGCACACGTTGTGCGGTGGATTATGCAAGGCCGTTCAGTGTAATGTAACGCCACCATACGGTACGATCGATATCATCAACCAGCACGTGGTAGGTTGGTAGGTCGTAAGAGGTCAACGGTCCATTCTACGGCGTAGGATATTAATTTAAATAATATTTTTGAACAATATTATGTACCATCACTCATGACATGTTGGTAAATGAAGAAATATCACGAAAAAAAGTAATAGGAACATTACAGCCAAATGAAGATAAACGTCAAATTTCATCTTCATGCTCCACAAGAAAAAAATAGGACGTTCTCCGAATCTCACCAACGGAGCTACACTTGAAAGACGGGACAGGTGATTTGAATTACTACATTTCAAGAAAAGTTTTTGATGTCTGATAAATTGTCTCCGTATTCTCGCTGTACCCGCTGTTCGCTTTCGGACCCGTGTACGGTGATTTGAGCATGTTTGAAAGCTTAGGCCATGAACAGAAAGATGACAACCACTCCACAACATAATGGCCCACGCCACATCATGACCATACCGTACCACGGGGAGTTTCTGTTTTGTTTTAAAATCTCAGCATCTCCGCCGCCGTGTATGGTGGCAGATACGGTAGGTTAGCTGAATGCTTTCGAGGAACCAATTTCCCGTGGCACGACTTTCGAGATCCAATTTGGAGACACAATTTCGGGGATCTCCGATTTTCCGTTTTCGTTCGTACGTTCGTTAAGGGGGTGGGTGGTGTCCTTCGCATAGGCTTACTAATATTTATACGCAGTTCATTATCGTCATTTGCCATGTTCAGCTTACCGGGGAGTCGTATCTCATATCGCGACGTCGTCGAACATATTGCGCAATTATTATGCTTACGGCCCCATGGCAACGCAAGTTCTTGACGGTACAATCGTTTTTGGTGTATTCTTTTCTTTTGGTTTCGTTAGATTTTGTTTGCTTTACCAATCGGCGCAAACTCCAAGAAATCAAATTTCTTCCTTCCCACACACGGCCAGAGGGCAACGTGTATGTACCCTGCAATGCTGCTGGAGGCGGATGGTGAACGTTTTGATTGGATAATTTGCGTTTTTCGCTTCGCCCGACCGGATGCTGGTGGTACCGGGCGGCATCAGGTATGACCTGATTTTTTTTTCCTCTCGTTTCCTTTCCACTCCCATTCTCCCGGGTGCCGCCGGATATCGGTTAACTTCCGGGCCGGTTGATACGGCCGTCAACGTGACCCGATCTAAGCGGAGCGTGTGCCCTGGCGGATATACGCTGGGAGACATTAATTGAATTGTCAAATAAATGATTCGCCTTACTTGTATCGTATGCACGTGCCCAGGGAGAGCGAGAAGGAGATTTAGGATTTTTGGTAGTTCAGTAGAAGCAAACCTTCCCCGAGGGGCCAACACAAGCAAGGCAGCGACTGGATGGTGGTGGTTTAACTTCCACCGTAAATGTATACAAAGAAAATATATCATTTCGTATTGCCGCCGTAAGAAGAACCCCAACCTACGACTCCTTTGCTAAACTAAAAGATTGCATGTGAAACATGACATTGGTTCCCTGGTTCGCAAAGGTTCGCCAAATGAGAAAAGGGACAAAACTACACACAATACTTACACCCGAAAGAACGATAAAGCATACCACCCAAACTGTGACACGTTCAGGGAAATTTGGTACCGTTTTTCCTTCGGGTTTTCTGGCAGGATGGGTCTCGATTGCGGAAAATTAGATGGCAGAGCAAACAAAAACAATCGACATTTCCGCATGTTTTCGTAGGAGATGGATTTTGCGCATTTTTCTTGCGTGTGTCGCCGAACCCCCAACCACCATTTTCTATCGCTCTATTTCTGTGCGAACGAATGTTTGCAGTGTAATCAATATCGGATGGAAGAAATCGTGCAGCCGGCGGGTAATACATAGTTGCTTGGGGTGAAACGGGGAATGCATTTCAAAAATTACAAATACATTTAACTGCATCCAATCGAACCGGTAACAAATAAATAGAAGAAAGTGAAGGGAAATAAAAAAACAACACAACAGTTGAAAAAGAAAATTAATAAAACTAGCCCGAAGCAATGGAAAATAAACTTGGACATTTTGGGTGTGTTTAAATATCCCGAGAAAAGAAAAAAAAGGGAATGGTGGAAAATCGCTACCCTGTTTGGCGGGTTAACGAATGGGAAAACGTCCGATGTGCCACCGGAAATAGGGAAAACCCCCGGAATCCAAAACGGAAAGCTGTCCGTGGCTATAAATAATACTTCTTACAAGAGTTTTGCATTTGCTTCGGTTTAGCTGCGGTTCGCCCCGATCCCGCCAGCACAATGGCAAAGGGAGGAGGTTTTCTTTTTTGTTTTTCCACGTGAAAATGCGGAGAAAGTGAAAGCGGAACGCTAAGAAGAAAATAAAATTTGCCAAAGCTGAAGCAACGGAACCATAAAAGGGTACGGCACGGGAACAGGGAACACCGCATCCAAGATACGGGTAGTTCCCGGGTGCAAAGTTTTACTCAAACCCCTGTTTTAAGGATTTCAGCATTGTAAAGAAAAGGGTGTCTCGAAAGCCTTGTGATTTTCTTTCCCTCTTTTCTCTCTCTCTCTCTCTCTCTGTATTTGCCGTCAGCAGCAAGAATTATTTTTCTTTCCCGCGGAAACGAAACAACCGTAAGGGTAAGGACTTTTGCAAGGAGCAAAACAAAAATTCGTTAGCGTGCCTTTTATTTTCCACCTTTTAAATGCGTTTCTGGGGTCCACCATTGTTATTCTTTCATCCTCAATTTATCTTGACTTGAAAAGAAATCGTTAAGCATTTTGCCTAAGAATGGTGGTACGCACAAAGACGTACGAACGCTGCTTGCGAATTTTCCACCACGGGCGCCATTATTTTAGACGTAGCAAAATGATGATAGAAGAATGTCATAATGTAGCTTCCAACAAGGTAGATATAAATTGGGGAAAGTTAAATTTATAGCTACCCGAGCACCTTCAGCAGCGGGCCACGCGTTCGAAATCGATCTACTCATCGATCGATAAGTGCCGATGCCGGGAAATCAAAACATTATGAACATTGACAGGTGCTAGGAGGTTCGGGTGTTGCTGTCAACTTTGATGACGCGGTCAGACGAAAAGGTTAGACGTACTTGTGCGATTATTCACAACTCTCCTGACATTTGCAAGCGATGGTTAGGAAACAATCGAAACGGTGGTGCCAATGTCACCGGAAGTACACTGTTCGGCAGGTGCGCTCTTCACACGCGTTGGTGGCAATTGACATCCGTCGAATGTCGTCATTTACTCGGGACGCTTGATGCTTGAAATGAATGGAATGGTGGTATTCGGATTCGGACTCACACCCCAATGGCAGTTTGTTGGCACGTTTCGGCTCATGAGCCCCGGAACGCGATTCATAAGGAACCTATAAATATCCTTACCGCACTCACCGGCGCTCTTTTCTAGCCGGGCGTCACATTAACTATTAATGACACCAACGTCACCAGTTATGGGTTCGGCTCGCTCTCGTGGGCCATTTCTTCCGAAAATATGACCACCCATCTGTGCTCCCCAAAGGCGAGCGTGATCTTGCAAAGGCTCCGCACCGTAGGCGTTCACCGATGTGCGTAATAAACCGAAAATTGATTCGAATCATTTCGTCGGGGTTTTGGATGGGGAGCCGCATGGCAGGTAGCATGGTTAGCGACACCGCATCACGGTGGCACCGTAACGTAATTGGCTTCTCAGTTTTCCATTAGAGACCACCAACGAGGTTTACTCCGCACCGGGCGCCAACCATTGGGGGGATGCTGCATTATTCATTAATCGGCAAGTAGTTGTGAAGGCAAGACACACTTTGCTTCACCGGGACATTCACCCTCTTATTACCACATATAGTACCAGCAGTGTGGAAGAAAGGTTTTTCGTGGCACTATCGACTACTACTTACAGGGCAGCATCAGGGAAACCTCACGCACGCTACAAAAAGCCGTCAATTTTGCATATGATTTACTTCGTAATGCAATTTATCAAACATTAATATAATTTGATTTTCCATTTGCTGCTCGGCGTAACGGGAGCCGTGTACGAGAGAGCCGTTTTTCGGCAGCACGGTGTCGTCGTCACCGTTCGTGCCGGGGTGGCAACACCGGGGCCTAAGCAGTAAATCTTCGCCAACGCGATAATAGCTTCCTATCGGCGGTGCCTCCCCAAATCGACCGTCCAGATGCAGAGGACCGTTCGTTCCGTTTGCTTCCAAATAACCCTATAAATTCACTCGCCACCTTATTTTAGTGAAATCTTTATGTCCTTCCGAAAAGCGCAAAAGGCAAATAGAAGCACCATGGTGTAGTTGTGTGTGTGTACATGCATGCGTGCCCACAAGCGAGAGGTGCCAGAGCGGTCGATAGACACGCAAACAAGTTCTTCCACCTTACCGGGTCGCTTCATATACATGGCACACACTGCAGGGGAAAAGTTCACAAACTACCGTGCTCCTGAGCCTGAAGTACCTGACCTCACCGAAGGCAACGTTGTGGTGGCGGCGGTAGTTCGACACAACGACACGGATACACACTCTCGAGCAAGAAAACTGTGACCGAGATCCAGGACGCCCGGTTGACTTTGTGGTGCTGTGTTGTGGCGAAGCGCTGAAAGCTTCCGGTGAAGAATTGCACGGAGAAGGGACGAAACTACTTATACAAACTGGTGGCACGATATGTGACTTATGAGTAGTTTCGCCATCGCCTTCAACTTCGCCGGAGCACGCTAGAACTTTGCGCAACCTCCTCATGGGAAGAGTGAACCGACGGCTCCCTTCTTAAAGACAGTAAAGGTGAAACACGATGCTTTCCATCAGGAAGCTCCGATCCCGTAATAATCTTCACCACAGCCCTGGCGACACCTCACCCGTAAAGGCATCCCAGCAAAACTGCTCCTGTGTGCCGCTCAGCGCCCTGACAAAAGCCATGCATAAGGAAAATATAATTAATTTAATTTATTTACACTAGTTGCCGTTTCGTGTTCTGGTACGCTAAAACTGTTAAGAGATCACTCTCCGTACACCGTACACAACTCCCGGACCCGGGCATTGTGGCCGGAGCCCATGCGGTTCCGGATCCCATTACCTCGGCACTTACGGACGGCTTGGCACAACCTGCCAATGCCCTCAGGAAGCTTTCCACTTGGTGCTGTGTGTGCGCTCATGCCCACGGTCCTGTGACGTGGGGCTCGGGCTTGGGTGAGCTTAATTTTCGTTCTAACGATTCTCGTTCTCGCATGTCTCGCATAAATCTTACTACGGGTGGACACTTTTGCCGAGGTGTTTTGGGACGCATGGTCCAGCTAGTGAGTCGTTTACTGTTAGGAGGAAGTTGGGGCAAATCGAACCATTTTCCACAGCATTTTATGAATCATATAAAGCCCACTAGACTAGAGAAGGCTTCCAATGAAAAGCCAATGAATACCCTTCCCTTTGAGAGAAGACAAAGGTTTTACCGAGTGCAACAGAAGTCAAGGCAAGGCTGCCTACTCGGAGACTTTGCCATGGGAATGTTCATAAAATTGCTTATATGTACCATTTTGCGAAGTTTATTCAATACCTTAGCTTTCCCATCCAAGGTGATGCTAACGGAGAAGTTTGTTCAATTATTGATTCGATTTCCATCATGTCTCGGGATGCGTCGTGAGTAATGTCGTTCGACTTCATATCCGGTTGCTGATCGATTCGAAACGCACTATGACATCAGCAAGCAAACAAGTGACCATCTCATCCCATCCAGCAGTCATCTTCGTCTCAAATCATCGAATCGAATGACAGAAAGAGAAAAAGTACAACCACAAAAAAGGGGCCAATACTGTCGAAAAGCTCTTTTTAATTAACCATCCCCATCGTCATCATCATCATCACAATGATTGGTTGCATTGAAGTGTGAGAAGATAACTCCAAACACAAACTCAACTTGTCACGCTGTCTTGGGTTGCAACGAACGTAGCAACGAAAAAAAAGTAGCCTGCCCGTTCTGGAAATGTCCAATGATTTGATGGGTTCCCTTTGATTACCCAGTTGTCTCGCATCCCGACTGTGTCTAATGTTGCACCAAATTGGACGAGAGTAGCACATGTATGCGCGCGCACTAACATGCACACATACGAGGACGTATGTCCACACACACACACATGGGACTGTGACGATGGTGACATTTGCAATTCATTTGCGTTGAGAGTTGGCAAAAGGTTTGGGGTGTTTTTTTTTCTTCTTCCATTTTGCTGCATTCTTGCCTCATGTCATCCATGTGTTCCCACATGACACTGCGTGCGCTCTTAAAGCCTGCACAAAGTTAGACCCATAAAGCAGACGTACGATTTGTTTGTTATCGAATAAAAACCATCGCCTCTCACTGGCACGATGAGATATGATACATTTTTGGATCACTCCAATACACCGACTGGTGTTACTGGAACAGTCTCACGAAGAAGCGAATCGTACGCATCCTTTAGCGGTATCGTTCTTCTTTCGGCGGATGTCTGCTGCGGATTCCGCCTTGGCATGAGAAAAGTGTTCGTTTTATTTTTGAAATTAAAAATTATAATTTATATCCATGTTTTGATTTATGGAGCTTCCAACGTCCATGCTGCTGGCTGTTGGGTTCCGACGTCCGGTAGTATCGAAATCAACATTTTTCGCGAGGCTCGAGACTTGGTCTACAGATTGGACAGTTTTCCTTGGGCAGAGTTGCAGTGTTTGCAATGGTTGCATGCAGCAGACCGCAAAACGTTTGCCGTATGATTCGGTTGCCGTATGTAGTCATTTTTATTATCCACTGGGATGGCATTTTTGGGGGTTGGATTATGGTTTCAGTTCCTTCGCACTTCCAAGCCCAGCTAGTGGATGAGCACAATTTCGGGAGTTAATAAACATTCATGTTTGCAATGTTTGTGGTTTTTTTCCTCCTAATTTCTTCCACTTTTTTTTTGTTCCTGAGAGTTTTATATCCCAACTCAAGCAAAAGGGTCATCGTGCTGCGTGTTAGTCATTTGTAAGTCATTAGGCGAAGGCCTCAACAGCGTAGCACCCAGACGTACATCCGTGATGCTCCCGTGGTCCACCATAAAGGGACCGTATGGAAACGTTTGGAGCTACCACCACGAGTGTGGTAGGAATTAATGCAATTTGCTGTCGCTCAGCAACGTCAGGCGTTCGGGTAATGTCACCCTGTTGGGGAGCAGTCGCCCATTTCTGGACGAACGCGGTTACGGGTACTGGGTACAGTACACTTGTCAACTCGGTCATAGAAATGGCCGGTCAGTTTACGAGGCAATCATGCTGGTAGCGACGTCTGCCAGCATCGACTTTAATCCACCAACAGTCTGGAGCAGCACACTTTTACAATGTTGTCCATGGGCCGCGAGGAACGGAGCACGATGCGGTGGGAATTTATGATTCGCAATTAATGTTTACTACTCATAACCGTTATGTGCTGTACGATTTCAGAGTGTTACTGTGATGACTGACGACAACTCACAAGCGTGGAAAAGAGTTAATTCCACTTCGAGAGCGAGGTTTTTCACGACGTATTTTTTCATGTGCTTCCTTTCTTTATTGACAATGAGATGTGTAGGGGAATTTCCATATGCAAAATGGATTAGTAAACTCGTTGAAAACTCCTGCACTGAACAAATATCCTTAGAGAAGCGTTGGAAAAAAATTTTGCAAGATAACGCAAATGAGGATGTACACCAAACCAGCTCTCAAGGTTAGTGAGAATTGTAGAGCTATGCCGTGGGTCAATGATTGAACCGTTGGTTAATAGTTTTCATCTCCCTTTGCGCGAATATAAACGAGTATGTTGAAGTACACACGAATCTCCTGCCACTCTCATTATGTGAGATATGATTTCTTTTTCCATCCCCAGTGAGAGCTCAAATCCAAACGCCATAAACAACGAGTGAACACAGTGCCTGCGGACTTACGTCGTTCCCATTAATGGACAATCTCGTAAAGATCTAACCTTCGACATGCTCGTTTCGGTTCGTCAGCGGGCGTACACCGACCGGTGCTAATGTCTAAATCACCTTCCACCATTTCGCTCGGGCTTCATTACCAGCGGCCCCGGGAACCCAGGCAGGTTTGGCAAATGTACGGACGGCTCCAATGGCGTGCGTCCCGTGCTTCATTTGAGCGGCTCGCACCCGCATACTCTCATACTCAGCTCCCATCGCCTTTAGCAAACGATGATTGGGACAGGAAAAAGCATTAAAATGTTAATATCTATAAACATTGGAATGCTTTTTTGGGAGATTTATTATGAAGTTATTTATCTTTTTATTGTTCTACGTCGCTGGGTTGCCACACCGCACGTCCCCGCGCTCAGGATGATGGAAATCTCGTCATGCTCATCAGCCGCAATGGTTTATGGATTTTGGCCTGCCAGTGTCCCACCTGAAGTCGTTCGCGGGCTCGGGCTCGTATCTAAAAGCCCACCATCGCCGACTGACGGGGCAAGATGAATGAAGATATTGGAGCCGAAACCTTTTCGTAGGTTGCGAGATAAAACCCCGAGAAAGAAACGACACTTTCCAAAAACGCTGGTGCTCCGAGAAACAAGCAGCAAACGTACAAAACGCAACACAGAAAAACAGACTAGAAAACAGGTAAAACGTGACAGCTTACAATAGGTGAAACAGAAATGTTCTACAAAATGTTTTCGTTTAGGCCATGGCCTCCACCGTCCATTAGCTCCCTCATTCGTGCCACGGTGTGCCCCAAAACCCCCAACCACCACCAATGGATGATGCGTGTATGCGAGACGAGTGTTTGGTACCGAAACATTTGCTTGATTGGTTAGTTGTTTCTTATGCTGTAGCTATGTCTCTGGCTGAGTGTATTTTTTTTAGTGGTTCCCTCACACTCGACAGGCCAACATCGGTGGACCTCCTATCCTAGTTTCAACGGCAGTCACGCAACGAAACAGTACAAAAGTAAAACCAACCCATGCTCCGATGAATGGTGAGACGAAGGGTGTGACGCATGTGAAGAGGACTTAAAACAACAAAGTAAAACAGACAACCAAAAATTTAAAAAACATAAAATACACTCCAATCGGATAAGCCTCCCCTCCCTTCGGGGCTGGTGGGTGGGCCAGCTGACCGGAAGGTGGCGCGGTACGAAGTGTACAAAATAAAACATAAAAAGCACGATCGTGGAAAGTGACGTTAATGAGATGCAAAGCATGCTGAAGGGGGTGTTGATCCGATCCGATGGAGGGCGAGAAATGGTAATGAAACAGCGAAATTCGTAGCGTCTCTTTCGTTTCGGCAGAGTGGGAAAAAGCTTCACGCATTTAATGTTATTCGGTTCGTTCAGAATAGCGCTTGGCAGTGAACGGATGAAGCGGGCAAGGCCACGCACCAGCATCCCAAAAAGCTCAATGAGCTCTTTAGTCTTAAAACACTGGTGGCGATAGACGCTGGCAGGTGGGAAGATGTGAACAAAAAAAAAAAGCATAACAAATCAAGAATATTTAACTCCTATCGACAGTCGGACTGATAAAGAAAGAAACAGGAGAAGACAAAAATAAAAATACTGCCACGAGGTGTCCCATCGTATTTTGGAGCAATAAATTCAAACGAGAGCTCATTATGGAACTCATCGGCATTGTGAATCCTTTGCAATAAGGAAGACCAGCATATCCATCCGAATCTTCTGGGGGTAATGCCAGTCGTCAACTTCCTTAATGGACAACAATAGAACAGGCCGTTTGGGTGAGATTTTGTCCTCTAGAAATCGATGGCGCCCCCTAGTAAGAAGGAGAAGTAAAAGCTTCACCCAGAGCTAAGTCCTAGTGCGTGCCACTTGGTGGAGGAGAACACGGGACGGGAAAATAAAAGCCTTTAACGATCTCCCATTAAGGTTATGTGGGCCCCATTAAGCATGGGGGATTGCATTATGAGAAGCTTCCTGGGTAGGGTTGTAACGGTAAGGTCTACAACGGATTCCCCGGGTATGCTACCTGTGTTATGGTAGAAGTTAGTGTCATCGTGTTAACGCACCTCGTCCAGATGTTGCTTCGGGCGGATATTGGAATGGTACACATCAGGATAAATCGATCGTTCGATTGTAACCATTCAGGTTGAGTTGACCGTTTACCGATCAACGACACCGATAAGCAGTCCCTTCAATCTGTCCTTCTCAAACAGCGTTCATTCGCAAAGATCGCGTGCTCAAAGGAGCTCCACATAGACGGTGGAAAAGAAAATGAAGATGTTATCAGAAACAAAAACTTAATACCGCGGGCTAGGCATAGTTAGCGGTTCTCGTACGGAGACAAAACAAGAATCTGGTGAAGATCTCGCCTAGACGATACCCTAGAAAGCGGGCGAAATGTCAAAATTCCACTGTCGATCTATTACTCAAAACGTCCGCTTGTTGGAGGCAATCCTGCAACTTCCAGTCGGACACAACCAGAACGAATCAATCACCGCGTGTGGACGAAGTTGCGAGCGTTAATCAGATTAGACGAGCGTGTCCAGCGGCTCAGCCCAAGTCTGTGGAGCTTCCGTAGGGCATCGCATCGGTCGAAGACTGTGCATTGTGGGTTGAGTGGTCGGACAGCTTCACTCCTACAGTGGACGAGATTGCTGTTGCAGATATCACGGTGTAGGTGTGCCTCTGAAATTGGGAGGCGAGTCTACCAGCGCGTCCAATGCACTGGGTGTTGTTAACGCGAGAAGAAGGCGGGCTAATCCTTAAAGCGCATATTTGTGTGATATCAAGGTACGAAACGTCCAAACGAGCAGAAGGTTGTGAAAAAAACGACGGTTGATTCCTTGAACTCCAAATTCCAACCTAATCCATCATCTACGATGTGTTTTGGGGTTTGGTGATGGTGGCATGTGTTTTATGTGGTTTTACCCAAGACCTTTAAAGCTACGTTCTACGTTCTTGTCGTGTGCGGCGTGCATCAATTAGATGCATTCTCGAACATTTCGTGTAACAGCAATCTTCTTTAATCCATCGAAATAGCTATGGCGTATGCATCATCATCAGGTGAGTGGGTATGGCATTTTGGTTGTTGTGTGAACAGGTTTTTAGTGGCTGCTACTGCTTAAAATCGGCTTACGAAAGGTTCACCTCACCATGCAAAGCGGCATGATGACGGTGGCAAAACAAATCATCATGCTCCACAGCACGCCAGATGCCCCAGCCATACACGCCTTTACGGTGAGGATGCGGTTTGGGTGATCATTACGATCGTGTGGCTTCCAGTTGACACAGCTCAGCTCTTTATGGGCTGAAAATCTCATCCGCATGACAAACACACTCCTTCCACTGGTGTTTAAGGCATCGTAAGGCTGATAAATGGGAAACATTTTTTAAATCAGCTTTGCAAAGCATGAGATTTAGGAAATTCTTTAACTGCCATTCCTGGGAAAGCAGATATTACCAAACAAATGCGAACGCCAGGGAGTGTTGAATAAATCGTGAAACAGCGCAATCATAAAAATTCAAAAACTCTTCCCAAATCATTCCAAGTGTTTGCTACCGCTCCAATGCGGGGATAAAAAACAAAACATTCCTTCTCTCAAATGTTTCGAGTTCGTTAGGTAAAAAAGAGTGGAAGAAGTAAAATATTAACAATCAATCAACAAACAGCAACAGCCCCTAACAACTCCATTGTAGACGGTCATTAATTTCGCGGCTGCCAACTGTCGCCGCGCTCTTTTATCGTCATCGTATTTCGTCTTTTTTTCTGAGTGTGAGTTCTGTTTCCCGTGGATTCACGCGCACGTTATGTGAAGAATTCGCTAATAAAGCCACGATTTTAAGCGAACTTTTTCCCTGCGTGGCGTTAGTGCGTTGTCTGGTTGGGCAGCAAGCCGTCGCCTCCACTATGTGACAGTGGGGCATGCGGCATTACCGCGGACCTTGCCTTGCCCGATAAATCATAAATTTATGATGATGAGAAGCACGGCAGCGCACGGCACAGTAAATGGGCCCACAAGCGATAAAGAGAAGGAGCGCACAGCACGAGCAACTAAAAATGTAATACAAACTATAAGATCAGCCCAGCGGGAATGCATGAAAACAACGAAACTGGCGAATCGAAAAATAAATTAACCGAAAATCGTCCGGACAATCGATTTTCTCACCAACACTCAACTCCCTTTTTATTTTTTAAGCAGCAAAAGGGCACCGGTGACTCAGCTTTTGTTGGAGAACCCTTGCCTGGCGAAATTAGTTAACCTTGATCCCTCTTTCGATGCACCTTTAGCCGAGGTCTCCATAAGACACGCCGGTCAGAAATTGGGATGCTGGCAGAAACCAGCCTGTTTTATGAGCAACCGATTGCGAGTTGCAGTTTTCGGCGAATGCGGTGCGTTCTCCGTGGGCCACGATGTGTGTGAGTACGCCTCCAGAATCTTGGATGCCTACCGAATGTTTGGCACAGGCCGCAAACGTGGGCGCACTAGGGGGATGAGTGATGCACGAATTTCAAGAATACTGCCAAACGAAATATGCTCTGCCGTTATGATTTGGCGGCAGTGTAGCGCTGCCACAGCAAGGAGTCCCGCGTGCAGATTGTTTATCATCCCGACTCCATACGTCGGTTTTGTTTTCATTTTGGGGTAAGGTTAATTTAAAACTACCGCCATTTTCGCTCATTTCCGTTTCGTGGTGTCTTTGGTGAAACCACTTCATCTTTTGGTTATTAAATTATGTTCCTATCATTCTTCCCCGTCCTTTCGATTGTAGGAAAAGAGCCTCTCTCGCCTGTAAATGGGAATGATATTTTTCCCCTTTCCATTTCATTTGATTTCAAACACCGTCTCGTTGCGTTCGGCGCCTTCGGCTAACCAGCAAAAAGATGCTAAAGAACCAAAACTTCCCGTATTCTTTACCGCCGGTGCTGGTATAAAACTGGGTTCTCGCCTTTCCGCGCTGGATCTTCACCGGTTTAGTGATCGGTTTGGGGTAGTTTTGCACCGTGGCCATAAATAATATGCGTCTGAAAGTTCGCCAAAGATGGTGCTGGTGCTGGCAGTTTAAGCATCTTTGAGTTATTTTGGTCTTGGTTGTTGGTTCGCGAGCTCCGACGAGCGCTTTGTTTTATATTCTTTTGCGGAGAGGTTTTTTTTCTGTTTCCTCTTGCAACGGAAAATAAGCACAAAAAGAGCCATGGTTGCAGGTTGGGTTGATGCGCTTCTGCAGCCGAGAAAGAAAGAACGAACCCGAGCTAGATGAACAGCAGCAAGTTTTGAGGGCTGTAAATTAAGCCACATCTTCATGTTTGCTTTTTCTTCCACGTTTGCTAGGGTGTGGAAGAATTTTCATTACCAAAGAACTGCATTCAACGTGAAGTTGTTGAGAGGAATAATCAATAATAAGGAAAGAAACAAAACTGGTGGCAAAAATTTTCCTCTGCAAAAACATTTTCCTAAAACCCGCTGACGTTGGTCTAAAGAAAACAGGGAAAATTGCTACCTCCAATGCGATGGTGGTTTTGTTTGAACCATTCTTGATGTTGCTGCTATATTTGTTTGCATTTATTCGCAAATCGGAAGAATTTTCCTCAGCACACCAGCAGACAAGCAAGAAAGTAGATTCGAAAAAAGGACACTCGTTCACTCACGCACACACTGAACAAAAAACAACGCTTGTTATAAATTAAGTGTCTTAAGTGCATCTTAATGTCAAAACGCCGCGGACAGCACCATCATGGTCGTTTGGTCGTGTGAGAGGTAGTTTTTTCCACCTCTCGCCTTTCGCTGACCACCCGATGGGTTGTTCCGATGGTTCATGGTAGGTGGAAGGAAGAATTATGCAGTGGGAATGCGGAACATTTGACAGCAGCACATTTGAAGGGGTTCGAAGGGGTGGTTTTATGTTCTTTTGTTTTTATGAACAACTTTTTGTGTTTGGAATGTTTTTTTATTTTTCCTCGACCTGGCCGCTGTCTTCCATAATTCCAACACGCAGCAAATGGAATTGTTTCTGGAAGATTGCCGTGGGGATTTAAGGGTTGGTAGTTTGTTTTTTTTTTAGTTTGACTTAACTTTATGTAAGTATTTCTTTTGCGGCTTGGAGTGGATTTTCTTTTGCATGCGGTGTATTTTTCACCGCTCAAGTTATGGAAAACGCGTTTGACAAGAAGCAATAAAATGGACCGGTGGACATTGTCCCGGCCCGAAAGTGACGAATTTTCTAATGACCGAAATAAATTTCCTCTCTGACACGTAATAGTTTCCCGGTGAGGTATCCCGCAGGAAAAAGGGCAGCCTAATGTTAGCACTTCCAACACTGTTTAATGTGTGTCGCACACACACACGCCCACACCAGCGAAAAGCAATGAAAAGCAAAAATCTGCTTTTATAAATAACAATTAATAACGATTTTAATGCATTCGGAAGGAAGGAAAATGCGAAGCAAGCGTGCTGACATTCCAAATAATAAAAAAAATGTAAGCATTGTGAAAAATAAACAATAATCCATATTCACGCTGGGCCCACCGGTCACTGACCGTCAAATGACGCTGGATTGCGGAGGTCACCGACAAATATGGTTTATTTTGAGCGACACAAACAAAAAACGTGGCAAGTTTCCACCAATCGATAATGAGTTTCCTCCCGGTGTGAAACGATGAGAAGCAATTCCTCCTTTTTGCTGACCAGAAAGCGTTGCAAAGGTCTCTTGCTGTGCGAAAGATACTTAATCTTCAAAACCGATCGTACCCGCGATTGCGTTGCCAAAGTGAGAAGGATGCTTTTTATTTCGGCGGTGGTTCTATACACCGGAACATACAATATTTGATGATATTTCACTTTTATCTGCTGTTCGCAATGATGCTCGGGGGATGAGGGCAGGAGGAAATGGTATTTTTTCCACCTAATTTGCCAATCGAATGATCTGCTGTTGCATGAAAGGAATTCGATCGGGCGATAGTATTATACACCGCCCATTTGTGGTGGTAAGGAAATGAAGTATCATTTTTAATAATTATTTTGCTTAGTTGTGACACTTATTAATCGTTGTTTCCTTTAGGTGAACATTGCCGGTTTGGCTGGTGTAATAAAATACACCCATACGCAATGAGTGAAAGAGAACTGAAAAATGGCACATTAATATTTTGAAAATGCCATTTTTCTCAATCCATTCATGAAGGAGTGTGAAATGAAAACCCGTTACATTAACAATGTTAAATTTAATCCGTCATCGGTGGGTTATCAAAAGACTGCTAGCAGGTATCCAATCAAGGGAAACCCTGTACATAAAATCTCTCAAACAATTTGAAACACTCGTGCTATAATACGTCGCATTTTATGCTGACCAAAACGGAAAAGGACGTAAGGAGACAACAATAGGCGAACAATATTTATCCAGGAAGTTTGAGTGAGCCGAACCATTTTCGGTTAGAACCACACTAAATAGAACCATTGCACGATGGACCAGTGACGGACATGAAAGAAATTTCGTTATTATTTTTTTACAAAAATTTAAAAAATCCATTCATTTATATATTTTTTGCTACAAAGATGACTTGGATTTAAAAAAAGGTCAGAAAAAATAAATATTTGGGAGATCCATTTGGCACCTCGAAACAGGTTTGAGTAACAGTTGATTTAAAGAAAGATTGCAAAATTAGTTATATTAGAAATTCGATAATTAAAAATGAAGGCCTTGCCTGCAAATTAAAAGTAAATAAAATGCCAATTCGATAAGCTTTTAATTTAAAAATTGAATTTCTAATGTTCTTGAGTCTCACCCACAAACGTTAAACTATTAATGACTCGCCAGAAATGACAACTCAATAAATGTTTAATTAAATCGGAAAATAAGAACGAAATGTATGTTCGCTCATTAGCCTGTGCCATTCCACTGTGCACCGGTGGCAGGAAGGTGACGCACGAGCGGATGACCGCATAATTTTTTAATCAATTTTATCCACCAGCGTTACCGGGGGTGAGGATTTCACTTCCTTGAAGTTGAGATTTTATATCACAACCAGACAAAATAAAAAAAATACAGAATCGGAAACGAACCCAGCACATGAAGGGTGAAGAAAACGTCAGCATCGTCACTGTAATATGTATGCATGCTGATAAATGATGCGAGCATGATTTTTAACTTTAAGGCGTTGTGGTCTTTTTTTACGTTTTTTTTCCAAACCATCGTCCTTAGCGCAAACCGGTACCGGTCTCCGGCTGGGGTTGTTTAGGGGTTTGTATTTGTGAAAGAATTTTCATTCCATCCCTTAACCAGGGGCATATACCCCTTTTTTCTTCAATGGCCGATTTATTCATTATTCATTAAGGTTTTTCTAGTTTCTTTCCCTTTACGAAGCGGTCGGCAACGGCAGCAACAGCAGCTTCAACAAAAAGAAGTCCTGCTGATTTGCGTGTACTGATCTGCATTAATACGATTCATCTGCCTGATGAATCCATGATAAACGGGGATCCATGATCTCGGAAAAGACATCTATTTCTCATTAGGAAGAAATTCATATCATCGTAAGGGTGGAAAGGTTTTCTTTTTTTCCTTTGGGCTCTTCATCTTCATTTGAAGAAAAAAAAAGCTGATGAGTTGAAGGAATTGGACGAAGAAGTGCCGTGATTAAAAACGATGGAAAAATAATCGTAATTGAAGGGAGTGTGGATTGCTTTTTAGAAGGTTTTAAAATATATATAACTAACGCTCTTTACACACAAACGAGGATATTTCCCGAAGAGCGAGAGATAAAGATCCAAGAATCATTTAGCAAGGTGTTGAACGTAAACGTGGGTGGTCGCTAGCTTTTCAACCGTATTTGTACAACCGTTCTGTTAGTAAAGTTTATTTTTCACGTGTTAACTCTGCTACCCTCGTCGGTCTTTGCTTGCTGGCTCATACAGAAGGTTCAGCTAACCGGTAGAATTAACTTTTACTTCCACGACATTACATTAACTCCCCCATGGGGCTAAGGGTGGTTCGCAAGCAACGCATTAAAAGCTGTACAAACTATGTACTCTACATCTTTCTAATGGTGGAGTGTGTCTAATGTTGGGACTTATCTAAACAGCTGGAAACCGACTCGAGCCGTGGGTGTGTGCATGTATGGTCAGCTTGTACCGAGCCGAGGCTGGGTGCACCATGATTCACCGACCAACACGAGCTCAACGTTACGCGCCAAAAGCACACATACGCGCGATGCACGCGATTGCACCGATCCAGTGCAGTGGTGTGTTGTTTAAACGGAACTTCATTTATTTAATTTGTTATCAAAAGACGCAATGACGGCGGACGATGCGAATGATGACGCTGAAGCCACACATGCACGGCTCGTTAGGGTGGGATTAGCTTTATGTTTATTGTTTTTATTCGCTCCCCGAATGCTACCCATAAAGCAATAAACAGCTGCCACGGTGCAAAAGGATGCTACTTGTCTTCGATGGTGTACAACGATGCACGTCCTTGCCTTATTTGCAGCGCAAGTAAAAATCTCAGGAGATGTGAGTTTTTATTTTTCTTGTTTACAGTGATTAAAACGAATTGAATGTGTCTTCTGGAGCATAACAATGGGGGGTTGGAATGATAGAAGAATTAGTAGCATAAAAACAGATCATTTAATCTTCTAATAAACATGATTGGTTAGCTACTTTCAGCGCATTGTTGTTTGCTCGCACAAAACAAACATGCACCGGCAACATGTTTGCAGTAAAATTAAGTAATCACAATAGCGTGCAGTAATATTTCCGCCATCAATTGCGTTGCTGCGGGCTGCTGATTTATTGACTGATGGATAAAAATGGTAAATAAGCAACAAAATAAATTAGCCATTAGGCCATTGTTTGGCATCCCTTCTTCATCCCCTGTGCTGAACCCTTTAGTCGATCGGCTATTAATGAAGTGGCAAGCAAACTTTCCGCGTTGGTTGCACATTTTAGCAACCAAACACCTAATGGGATATATCATGAATTGCTTCCGGTACATCCGAAACATTCGGGCGGTACTTCCACCTTTTGGCCTAGCTACTCCTCTAACAAGGTACACCGACCATGGGCACAATTATAATTTTATGCGTTTTTATCGAAATCAGCACGATGGGAGTGTGTGTGTGAGTGTTTGTTTAAGCACTTTATTTGCTATGCGTAACCGCGACCGTTCGATGTTGGTACGAATTATTGAGATAGAAAAAAATAAAAGGTGTACATATAAATTGTTCGATCTCTAAAATAAACTCACACCCACACGGTTATGGAAATTATCTAAGGCTGCGTAAAAAAACCCTCCCAAAAATGAAACCCCACCAAAAAAAACGGAAAATGCTTGTACGGAATTCAAAGGAAAGGGATGGAAAGAGCAATGAACACCCACAGTGGGTACGCGGGAGCTAATTAACGTGTTTTGCGAAAGCCGCATTTCATTAATTGCAAAACAGGATATTCGATTGTTTTGTTCGGCTGGTGGAGCGAACCCGGTGCTACCCGAAACCATACAGGATCGTGACGGGATTTTATAGTTTTAGCATACGAACAACCTAACCCGGAGCCAATAAAACAGCAATAATGGGTGCGAATTTAAACAAATTGATATAAATTTATGACCATCACAGCCGAACACGGACACGCTCACCACCATCATCACGCAGGACGCGGTCTGTTACAAAACAGGTCAAGTGAGGACCTCTCCCAGTTGGCGAACAAACCAATCTAATTTCTGTCTCCAAAAGCGACCGAACAATCAGCATCCGCAATCGAATAATAATCCAGCGCACAACACGAAAAGGTTCATTATAGTCATCCGCGCACAACAACGAAAAAAAGGGCAGGAAATCACAGCCGATGAGTACGAGCCTCGATTGGGTGTAAATATATACATATTCCACCGAAGAGCGTTCGATCCGCGTGGGTTTGTGAATTTTACTGCTTGTTTTTCTTATTCCGCATCCGAAAGTAAACATACCGAATTTTCCATTGCGGCCAGGCGCGCTCAAATTAGAACCCACTTTTGGTTTGGGTAACCCATTGTCGGGAAAATAGCGGAACTCAACGGAAAAGCATAACGGGATGTCCTGTGTTGTTCCGTGGTGTCCGGTTGTTTGAGACGAAATTTATCTTTTATCCCACCGAACTGGGGTACCGCGCGGGAATGCTAAAAGCCTCGCGCATGTTCACCGAATAGCAACCGTTTTGTCGCAAGCTCGTACTAGTGCAGTGGTTAATTTAATTTATCTTCACGTCCATTTCATTAATGAGCTGCAGCGGACGGTTTTGCGCTTAAGGATGTGTGGTGGTAGGTTAGTTTATATTAGCCTAGTCGCTTCATCTACCTCGAATCAGCTTCTACGAACGGCTCCATTTTACGGGATTTAGCTAAGGGTGGTTTGAATTGCTCAATATTTGGTGTCCGAAAATGCAAGGTAAAAACGCTTGACTGGGCGTATGCACACAGGCAATATAAATAAATCCTCCACATTATAACCCTCAAGGCCCATCTAGCCGAAAGGGGAATGAGAAAAAGGCCAGCAACATCAAAGTAAAAGGCGGTTGATTTGATTTTCGCTGAAATAATAATAATAAACAGCGAAAGGGGATGTGCGTACCGTGCTTCGCATGGCAATAGATTGAATCAAAGTGAAAAACATATTTTTCAAACAAAAAACAGCAAAAATCCCACAACAAACTCATCTCTCTCTCTCTATCGCTATGCTAAGAAAATGATGACACTACTGCACTACCGCTAGCGAGCTTATGCACCCGTGCGTGCATATGACGTCACGTGCGCACCGGACGCTGGTAGATAATTAATGCATCCGGTATTAAAACCCCTTTCATGTTGTTGATCTACCCTAGCCAAATGGCGGTGAAAGGAAAAGGATTGGAAAGATTCCATTTTTTTGCTGCACGTAGAAAACGATATTCTCGAATTTATACGCAAATAATGCAATTATGTGCGAAATATCCGGTGATGAATGGGAACGTAACGTTTTTTTTCGAAATTTTTGTATCATCGAAAAAAATAGAGGAAAAATAAATAAAACAAGGAAAAACAGTGGAACGCTATTCTTCCATACTTATTCAGACTTATTCACATTCGGAACAGCATCAAATGCGGATAAAATGTACTCTCCTCCATCTGTGGCCCTCAATAGTGTATTATGATGCTCATTTTTCGCTGTATTTAATTTATATGTGAAGGAGCAAATATATAATGTTAGCATTTTGAATTTAAATAAATCGGAAATTTATGGATTTTAAAATAAAATTTTTTAAATTTTCTTACTATAACAGATAAAACGGATTGCTCTCTAATGCGGAGCGGCTCGGTGGAAGTGGAAATAACGACACCGGATTTGAATCCCATTCTGTAACCGTTTCTTCCGAACGCTGGACTGACTATCCTGTTACGGGTACATTCAAGTCACGAAAGCCCAAAATGGCTGACCACTACACCTCTCGAGGCTTTAGAGACATGGAAAAAGATGAAGCATTTATTCACATTTCTTTTAAGTAATTAATGTACTTGATGTCAAAATATTTTATTAAGTGTAATATATTGCACAGGAAACATCCAATATAAAAATACAACTAAAAAGATACAAATTAAAGGTCTGAGAACATTGTTCCATGCGCTGAAAAAAAATCCTTTAGGCTTACCGATTGGTCAACCCCATTGCTCTGATGGTCATCCTATCCCAACCTCAGCTACTTATTTTCCAATTTTTTGCACTCCGATCAATCTGGCTACTGTAACAGCACCTGCAGCAGTACCATTAGCAAGCAAACAAGCAATCGCCCGGATTGTGTCTCTTTAATAATGCATTGGTTTTAAAACTAATTAATTTTGTTTTATGTCGAAAGGCCGTCCTCCTCTGCGAGTATCTGGTTGTACAGTTTTTTTGTTGTTGCTTATATCAGTGAAATGTGATATATTTCCGACATTGCGTACATGTTCGGGAGGATGGAAAAAAATAATTGAAAAAAATGAAGCTTTCCTACCCTGCCCGTTCGTTTCAACAATTGTACGAGAATTCAATTGCACGGTCAAAGCGCACCTCATCCAGCACACCGGGACGATCCGTTTCGGAGCGGTTGGACATGTTTGTACATTATTATCGCATTATAAATAAATTAGAACACCATTTGCACCCGCGAAAACACCCGCCGCGTACAGTTTGGGCTGCAATTTGTTCTGCTGTGTTTGTGTAGTGTGCGCCAATCCACCAACATCGCGCATTCCTCCCTCCCGATGCTGAGCTCATTAACTATTCGGTCTGTCGATGCGATGGACGACGTACGGCATCATTATTATCGCTCTACGTACAGGAGCAACCCACCCCGAAGTTAATCTACTGTGGACGCTTGTGGGCAAAATGATGTACGAGAATTTCGCCTCCGTATGGTTTTGGACACGATTGGTAAACTCAATATCTGGCAAGTTGTCAACGTCAACCTTTCGGGAGATTTGATGGCTGTGGGCTTTGCGTGACAGATTTGCCTGCGGGACCAAATTGCAAGAATTCATCGGCCAGAAAAAAAGCAAGAATTTCACAGCAACAGGAACCGATCAACGAAATTTGGTTGCGCTTTTTGCCGATGACAGTCACACATCCTGCCATGATTTGATTCGATTGCTAGCAGCGCGTCCTTTCCGTGCGGAATGGCAACAGATCTGCATCGAAATTATATCCATTCGCGCGTAAGTTTGAAGAGTGAAGTGTGCGGCGTGCGGCGTATATAGGCGAAATACGATTCAGAAATGCCAAGAACGCGTGAAATTCTAAACCGACATCAGCGAATGCCAGATTCACATCTTCGCAAGCCTCCCTATAGTAAAAGGTAGAGCATCCCTCCCCTGAAGGACTAGTCCTTCGCTCATCATTCAGGGAAAACTGTTTTGGGAGGCATTTCGTAGCACCGAAGCGCGAAGCAGCAAGTGCCGGGTGGAATGTTTAAGCATCACCTGCACGTAGCTCGGGATTCGCTTGGCAAGTGGGAAAGTTCGCCTAAATCTAGGCGGTTTCTTTCGAACCCGTTTGGGCAACGGAATCACCGCCATCAAAAGCAGACGTCACGACATCATCGAGCAGCGGGGTTGAAGTATCAAAATTCAATTTTCAATCGTATGCGGGCACGCAACAACACAAGCGACCAACTCCAAAACACTGGCAACGTTGGGAAAACAACTCGAAAATCGAAAAGAAAAATCAAAACACCGTAAGCAATGAGCATGCTTCGATACATTGCCGTGTGCGTGCGTGGATAGGTTGCATCAACCTCGAGCTGATAGACCAGACGGGTGGACCATTTCACTGTCGGTTGTTGAGGGTAATGAAATAACAACGCACGTGCACTCAAACAAACCCCATTTTGGCCAGGTTCGAATGGACAAAAATCACCGCAACCTTCAAACGAAACAAGTGTGTCTGGGGGTTTGTATGTTTTTTTTCCTATCTTGGTTCGAATTCCCGACGAATCTCAATGACGATGCTACCGTATCGCCATTCGTTGACGGTGACATCCACGGGAGCTTGACGTAATAAAATCATCTGTCACATCGATAGAACCATCTATCGTTGGTAGTTCTGACGTTGGATGGAAGGAACGGGACGCATTCTGTATCCCTAAGCTCTGTGGCCGTTGTTGATCGTTGCTGATGGCTCGTGGCGTGGAGTTGTGGAGGATTGATTTGATCCTCCGAATGGTGGTGTCCTGCGGACAAACATTGGTTTACGGATTGATGGCCGCTGATGGCCACGCCAAAGTCCGATGATATACAATTTTGTCAGTACGACGGTCTTTCGGTCGTTTGCAATACAATCCACCCATGAGGTTTTACTGAGTTTTTGACCCACTCAGACTCGGGTGTAATGAATACCTTGAACGTCGATTGGTACAAGTTACCAATTTTCGAACCGACGAAACGCTTTCGTTGATTGCTACCAGTGTAACATGATACATTAATCTCTGGATGTATATTGGTATTTACCTGAAATGAGAGAGAAAAAAAGGACATCATTAGAACTAGTTAAGCTAAAGCTTAGTTTTGTTGGATGTAAACGCTATTGAGCGCTTTATTTTCATTTGCAAAAACGGAAATATTATGTATTTTGGTCATCTGAATATTGCTATTGAACATCTGAATATTGTTCTCCATGAAATACCGTACCAAATGTAATTGTTCAAAGTTCAAATAGACATCCCCAGGCAGAAAGCCGCTCTCAATAGAACCTGTCCAGCGCGGGATTGAGATTTTCGTGTATTTGAAGTAGGTTTTGCAAGGTTTGCATTGCGTTGGTGCGATGTTTTATTTAATTTTCTATCGGTTCCGTTCGGAGAATCGGAATTGTGTGCCAAAACTCGGCCCACTCATTCGATTCTAACGGCCGATTGTGCACATAACGGCGTGTACGCACTGTTTGATCATGCTGATGTGTGTCGTAGAGCAGCAAAATGAAATATCCCTTCGTGAACGCACACCGATACACCGACAGCCCCCAGTTGACCCAGATTCACTAATCAGATTTCAATCTTACTGTCCGGGACATGGAACGCCAAAAATCAACGTCAACATCGGGTGAACTCGTGCGTGGCTTTGGTTTTGTGTCGGTTCTGTTTCCTTTTCTTTTTTGTTTTGTTTGCTGCGTATCCCTTTCATTTACGCAGACGTCATTGGACACAGTAGTGGTAGTGGTGGCATTTGGCTCCCTTTTTTGGAACAGATTCTGTTATCTATCTTGCGGGATGCTTGTTTTGCTTAACGAACGCACTCACCCTGCATACTACAGCCCCGTTCGTCCGTTCGTGTGGAACTCAGTCGTCGCGATTGCCGGCTTTGTCATTTACCCTCTGACAAATGACGCTCGGCAGGAGGGGGGGCACTCAGACCCCAAAACGATCAAACACAAACCGACCGTCCGGTTTTATCCGATCGATCGATTGATCGATAGGCAGTGTGTGGTACCCGCACTTCTGCCAAGACTCTCTCGTTGCGGCTGATTGGTTGAACCGTAATTTGAATTTCCCTGACAGCTACCACAGCAACCAACTACCGGCGCGGTGGTACGTTTCGGTTTAGAAGCGAGTTTTTGATTTGTCATTTTGACAGGGGCACGAGATCGCAACGGTGAATCTGCGGCAGTAGCCTCGCCCGGGTCGGAGGTATCTGCGCAGATTAAACCTAATTAAGATCGCCGATGGAGACGGAGACGACAAGCACCGCCGGACTAATAGAGGTGCGTCGGTCGATGTTAATCAGCGATGCTCGCTGTGCAGCGCTCTGGCAGGGTGCCATCTTATCGACGATACGCGAACGAACGAGCCGGCTATAAACGTCAGATTTTAAGGTCTTTTGAAAACACTTTTGACAGCTGCCGTAGGATTTTTCTCTCTTCGCCCTGTTATGGGACGGTACGTTGACCACAGCGAAGAGTTGAATCACCGCTTTGGGAGGTCGATTCCATTTCGGACGTTAGACGTTTAGTGGTGATGCCGTCCCACCATCGCCCATCCCCCGGTCGTTATAAACGATATAATAATTGGATCGGAGAACGATGGTTTGAAATCGAACACGGCGGCCACACTGCACTCGTGTGCGTTAGGGTCAGCGCGGTTGAATTGTGGTAGTTCCGTGAAGGAAAGCTGAGCTTTGCTGTAAGCTCCAGTAGCCTGAAGGCATTACAATGGATGAAGAATGTAAGGAAGACTTCTTGAATTTCGGCCAGCGACAGTTACAGTACTTCCGATGGAAGCCTTCCGAGCAATGGTGTAGCAAAAACCCTCGCAACGTCTTAAAGCTGATCCGCTAGAGGCATTAGTTCAACGCATCGTTCCATGTCTAATCCGTGATGTTACAGGAACGTTTATAACTTACTGTCCAATTGCAACAGTTAGGGACGTTTCACCTTTAAAAAAATAACGCACTCACACACGGTGGATGAAAAAGCCGAATAACAATAATAACTCCCATTTCATAATCCTTATCTTGATTCCAGTATCAATTACATGTCCAACTTCAATGCCCTCCGCAGCACCCTGGAAGCTTTTGGTCAAAATCTACACTTTTTTTTCAAACACAAAACTCCGGCGAGGTGAACCCAAACCACATGCCGACTATTTTACTGCAAGCGGTGGAAAATCCGACCATTTGCTTCCGAATTTCACCGCGACTTTGACGGTCGACGTTTTGAAACATAGACGACGCGAAGGTTACGCTAACGGACGAGAAAAAAAAACGCTCAAAAAGTACGGCAGCTAAACACACAGTGTAGTCTACGAGCCCAAAACATTTTCGGAGCCGAAAGTGGTCGTGCGAGTAATTTGATATTTATTATTCATTTTCAGTTAAAGCTCCCCGCCGAATCTTCCACCGCGTAGCTCAAATTCCTGGACCGGACCCCGCACCGTGGCCGGGCGGCGGTCAGTGCGTTCCGTTTGCGCTTTATGCGAGTCAAATCCAATTTCCAGAGGATGAGTTCAATGTAGCTGTTTTTTTTTTCTAGGATCCGGACGCTGACGCGGTTTTTTGAGGCTAGGCATTCAGCACGATCGCGGGATATCTCATCCGTTTGCCGTGGTGTTATTTTTCTTTACCAAGGTTGGATTTAATTCATTTGTTTGCGAGATTTTACTGAGGCAATAAAAATGATACAAATCGCGTTGTGTTTTCGGTGGAATCATAAACAAGAAAATCTGGGCTTGAAAAGTGATTTAGTGTAGTGTGATTGAACTTTTTCGAGGATTATGAAAGTTTTGAATGGAAGTGTTATAAAACACAGCAATTATTAAAATTTCAGTAATTAAATGAGGGGCAAGCATATTGGAAGCAGCGAGAAATGAGAAATAGTTCACCAAGACTTTATCTTAATTATGTACAATTGAAGAAGATGTGTATAAAATAAGGATAAAATGTTGGAAGGATCCTTCAACAAGCAGCTCAAACACTTGTATAACTGCTTGGCACATCCCATACTTGATGAAAACCCCAACCATGTACAGCAAGTCTGTATAATTTAATAATGCTACTTGTTCATCAAGTTGGCACCATACGCGTCGTCCCATCTTCATTGTCTCCCATCTCACATCTGCCATCCCGCCTGAGATGAGTAGCAAGGAAAAGCTCTTCTTTTCCAAACCGTACCGACATCACTTTGCCACCGGATGTTCAAACATCTCCGAAAAGGCCTACATTCCCCAAACAACGTGTCCACAAAATCCGGCGCCAGTGCTACTACCGTGTAAGTGAGGCTAATCTGTTTAACAGTCGCATCAATTAACAGGATCATTGGCTGTTCGGTGGCCGACTTGCGGAACACGATTGCACACATCCATCTTCGGGTTAATTATTGCTGAAATGACGTCACGGAACCTATCCAACCGCACGAACCACAGCGGACGAGCGAAAGTGTCCATGTCCACCGTTACGATCTATATTAAATCAGTGGGATTATATAATAAAGACATTAACGTTGTAATTTATAAGATTACACACATTTCAACCATTCTTCGGGGGGGGTTTATATCGAGAAAAGTTGGAATTTCTCGACGTTGTTTTGTCCGTGCGAGTGGGATCGAGGAAAAAAAAACTCCGACACACACACATAAGCGTAAGCAATCTTTAAGTCCCAAGCACCATGAAGAGTGGAATTCGGACGACTGTACAAGGATTGGTCTGGTTTTCTCGGAACGACCCTTCTGGTCCGTGGTCGAAAGCTGCTGATCTTATGCTATACACAGGACGGCTTTGGTTTGAATCGAATGGGAAACGTAAAGAAAGATATCCTTAAACCTACTTGAGCATTTGACTTTTCTGGCCCATCTTGTCTTTCGAGTGAGGAAACGTGAACGTGTGTGTGTGTGTGTGTGTGTGTGTGTGTGTGTGTGTGTGTGTGGAAAAGGATAAGGATGAAACTAGAAGCAGGCATTTGTCTAGCAGCGTTGTGAAACGAGCCCCGGGAAAATCGTAAAAAATAAAAGGAAAAACCCACAAAGACAAGCAAGGGATAGCTCCTCGTGGCCGTATTCAGTCTGAAGATGGGTCCACTTCAACATTGGAGGTTGCTTTTTGCCGAGCAGTAGGAACCGCACCGTAAGGACGCGTGTGGCCGGAGCATTCATTTCATTTTCATTAGGAGCTATTTTTTCACCAGCACACAACTAGCCAACTAACCAACCGAAAAATGGCGGAACGGGTGAAAAAACCCACCCTTCTTTGATGGTGAGAAGAAAAGAAAAACGAAACAGCGTTTCATTCGCTCTCGTCCGTTTGTGAAAACGGACACTCATTCCCAAGCGCAATGGATGAAGAAAGTGATCTCGTTATTTCACTTATTTTCTTATTATACACTCGACGCTCCAGAGCACTACGGGGACGTAGGGGGACTTGGTGTTGTCTGAACCGCGAGGTCTTATCCCTGTTGCGGATACCGACATGTAGACACAAAAAAACACACCACAAGCTTCACTGGCCGCCCGGAACATGGGTCGTGTCCATCGGAGAGTCGTGATTGCGGTATGGCGTGGTCTCGAATCACCTCTCGGTTAGAGGAGAAGAAGAGAGAGAGCGAAAAAAGAAAATGATTCCCATGTTGCCATTTTTCGAACTGAAACTGCTACGTAAAGAGCACACGCTAGACGCGATGGCTGTTTTATCGTGGAAAGTGATCCAAAAAAAAAAAACAGTGATACAAATACCGAGGAAAAGAGGAAACATCCTACCAAAGTGAAGTGTCTAGCTGTCCGAAGAAATTACGTCTTGATGGTAAGCGATCGAGCTCGGAGTCACAACACGCTGCGAAAGTCCCGATAATACCCTGCTGCGTTTTGGGAAGCAGGTAATTAGAGCGCCTTTTTGCCGAGAACAAACGTTTCTTCACGCTACGCAGCGCGCTACAGACCAATCAAGAGGTCGATATAGATGACCAGCAGAGGTTAATTTTCCAACAGTAGAATGTAGACAGTAAAATCTAACGACACTAAACCCTATAATCTGGGTCTGAATTCGAATCGGATGGACATTCAATGAAGGGGGAAGGGAGAAATAATTTTTCCCCAATCCTTCCCCCCCAGAAACAGTTATCATTAATAAACTGCCAGCTAAGACCATAATATAATCTCAATTAATGTTACAACCTCCTTTAGCCCGATCCCTTCGGGAACTGCTTCATTTGCGATATGGAGACATATTTTCCAACGCAAACGCCTTTATCTCCATGGTACAGCGGAAAAAGATTAAGGTTAAGCGGACGAAGGAACTTCGGTGTGAACTTCGGAGACCGAGCTGTACAACCACAAAATGGCAATCCCGGACAGTCAGTCCCTTCGGTGTTCGGTATCTTGATGATGGGGATGCTAACTTTTGGTTTTGAAGCGCCTGTCCTGTCCAGGGCTGGAATGGTTTCCAGTTCCCGTTGGGAGTTGATGTCTTTTGCTATATTGTTGCTGAAGGAAGTCAACGCCAGTGTGCATTCCCTGTGAGCCAGCGTGACTCTCCTGGACATCCGTTCCATGTGAGATTTTTTTTTTTTTGCAGCGGAAGGATGAAAGTTGGTAATTGTTTAACATTCCTTTAAAAACCCCACCACAACTGAACAAGAAACTCGAGAAGGAGAGTTTTCGTCGTTTTTCCTGTACGATGCGCTTCGAGGAGTTCATATATTTCCAACCAGTTTTTAAAACACTTGTTTGTCAGCTGTAAGTGTACGTACGTGAAGTTGAGAAGAACAGCCAAGGAAAAAAAATATTTTCTTTTATCAAGGGACACTCATGAAACCACAGTCGAGTGTAATCTTGCTAATGTGTTTCCCATGTTTTATGCCCATAACCTACGACAGAAATAAATATCTTCAACCACAAGACCCACCACCACTAAGTAATTCACTCCTGATTGATAGTCGGCTTCTGTTTGCCGTTGCGCTTATTTCTCGCTAGATGGCGCTATCTCATTCACGCGCCATCTTAAGTCACAAGTTGTCATGTCGTACAACGGTACGGCTCGTCACGTCAAGCCTTAATTTATGCTTCCATCGGCAATCGAATTGTGGTGGCGTTAACTTTTACGCAGATAGTTGGATGCCACTGACGAGTAGCGTTAAAACAAAAAAATGCCGGAAGAATATCAAACAGGCACAGATGTCACAGCAGCTGAGAGTTGTTCGACTGTAACGTAGCTCGCGCCATACCGTGCAACGGTGAAGATAATATATTAAATTTAATTATTTCAACATTTTAATTATCGCGCCAAACGGCACGGAGGCGGACGGTAATGGACTGTGGACCAAAAACTTCCAAAAGCTACACCCTCATCCGACGCCATCTTCGAGGAATGGCACCCGTTGTGGTACCGGTAGGAAAGGTGACAAAACGACATATGTTGGTAGCGCGTTTTATGTTCGTGCCGAAACATCCTCCACCACTGGTTTTAACCGCTCCCTCAGTGTTCTCTCCCCAGAGCTCTCCCAAGATGGAGTGGGTCACCACCCACTGGTTTATAGGAGAACTCCGGTCTACCGGCCGTCTCAGCCCGGTTCCAGTGGTTTCCTTCCATATTCAGCCGAACGTTTAACGGTGTGCCTTTTTGTGTGTGATTTGTGGGCGTCGGTCCGGGAGAGAAATGGAAATGAAGTGCGTTTGTGTCGCAGATATTACTAATTCAATAATAAATTTCTCACTCCTCCTTTTAGCCAGAGTTGGAAAACGGACCGGGCGAAGGTGTGGAAAGGTCACCCCCTAAATCAGACGATGGAAGTAGGGGGACGTGAATGCGGGCGGAATGAGAGAGGGGAAGCAAAGTTTTGTAGAACATTGTTACACATATTGTACTGTGCAAGGTGGAATGAATTCTCCGAACGGAACTTCATTTGTTCTTGTGTGCAGCAATGGAAGTTTAAGCATTAGTAGCGCTTATGGATTAGGTGAGTGAGGTAAAAGGGCTTCGATGCTTTTGGATTCTGACACATCCCATCGTCTAAATCGATAAGGTGCAGGTACTCCAGCATGCGAAAACTAAGAAGCAAAGTTCAATTTGCAAGTTTCCTCCAAAGTAGCATATGTATTTCCCACGTGGGAAATTCAGCGTGCAGCAGCAGCAATGGGAAGACTTTTCAATCGCCCTTTGTTCGCCGGGCGCCGGCAATCGTCGTCACCGAGGATTTGTTGGGCAAGTTTCTCAGTAAACTTTCGAAAACGCTCGGGAAGATGTTTTATTGTTGCCAAAGTGGCCTTCCATCGATGCGATGGGATGCACCGTGGAGAAGGTGGGCAAAGCATTATTGATCGGATATGTTGAAGAATCTTCTCACCGATACAAATCCTTTAGAAAGTTTTTCAATGACACATGTAAGCTTTTAAAGGGAACAAGAACAAACATTTAGACCTTACCTTAATGTCATACAATTGTACATTTTTTATAATAATACAAAAAAAATATCTGGATGGACGATCACTTCGATAAGGATAACTGACCTAATCTACTCGTATTCAATTGTGTGTATTGTTGGTTTTATTTTCACGCATTAACAAACCCGCTTTATCGTTGATGATCTAACAAGATATGGCCGTTAATCCCAGCTCAAATTAATCTACTTTGATTGTTTTTCTTTTATTTTTCGCTTCCCCATGTTAACGTGACGGTACGATGTCCATGCAAAAGCGTAAAAACGAACGTAAAAACGCGACGCTTTATCCTTATCATAACATTTTGGCGGAAGGATTATATCGGTTTGGAAAGCAGAGAGCGATGACACAATATAGGATACACCACCAACATGTTATGCTATTAAAAAATAACAACAACATAAAACACATTCGTGTTGGTAGCTTTGATTTTCCAATCTTCATTACCGCATCACAACGGTGTCGGGCCAACTCCCCAATGGGGCGCCCAAATTAGAGCTGATTTTTCCCCGCATGTACCACTGTGTGTCTCGTGAAAGGTTGTCACTTTCACAGGTGTGCCATTTCGTAAAGGTTTATGTCTATTGCATGCTCACAACGCGTTGTGATGTTTTATTTTCTGTTTTGTTTCCCATTTTGCACATCGTTTTGTTTACTGACGCTATGACGCGTTTTGCGTTCGTATCATTGTGTGCAACATTTTCCATTATGCGTTTGCGCTCGGCACACGATCCTGTTTTGCCACAGAACGCAAAACATAGCGGGAGGTGTTTAATTTTTCATCACAAACTGTCAACGGCTCATCTACCGCACCTTTTTGTTGGTGAATGAGTTTTGTGTAGTATGTTTTTTTTTTGTGTTTGTGCTGTCTGGTCACACACAACTGCTAGTAATTATCGATCAATGTTGCATGTAGGACGAAAAAAAAAAACATAAAACAAAGTGCAGGCACATTCGCTAGCACGCATCCTTATGCGGGGGAAAACAAATAGTTTCACACGTGCAAAGGACATTCGATGGAACAAAACCAAACGCACGGCAAACAATGAGTGGAAAGGGAAATAAAAAGAGGCGTTGGGTGTGACCGAGGGTGAGTTTAAATGGGCATTTAAACAACTAGTAACGGAGGCGTTTTGTTGAGCGATCTGTGATTAATTGGATTTAATTGAAACAAATTATGATCACGCGCTTCTGACTCATAAACAAAGGCGAACGCAACATCACTCAAACACTGGAATCATATCGTTCAACCATTTTTTCTCCTCCCATTCATGCTTTGCACCGTTTTAAATTACCAGATCAAGTGATGAACACGACGGAAGCCTCTGCTGCATCTGTCGCTTAGGGGTGTAATATGACAATTTTCCCACAGTAATACAATCGAGCAAAAAAAGGTTCTAAATACCTTGGTTTAATCATCTAGCATTTTTTTTATGTTTGTATAGAAATAGAATGGACGGACAGGGACATATTGTCAACAAATTTTTCATCTACTAAAACTGCCCAAAGCTCTAGATCAACCAATTAACTTTGAAAGGATGAAGGATAACCAATCAACACACGTACAGTTAGGGCAGGTTAAGTTTTTTTATCGCTTAACTCCCTATACAGCGTGTTGTAATAATTCCAGCTCTATAAAGCCTCAAGCAGACGCGTTTTGCTACCGAGTAGAAGCGATCAGGCAATTATCGGCCGATTGTGTTCAGGACGCGTTACCATAACGAACGAACACGTTAGCACACTGCCACCCTTGGCTCGGGGGTGGGATTATGATGTTTGGGGATTAGTGTGGCCTAGTGACGTATACGGCGATGTTTGTTTTTTTTTTGTTCTCTCCACCGGGAGTTTTCTGTTACTCTTTGTACCACATTGATTTATGCATCACCACGTCACCTTTTCACACGTCCTCCTTCCCTGATTGTTACCTTTTACACTGTATATTCTTGTGGCATCGAAAGCAAAACCAAAAAAAATTACAAAAACCCCGACAGGGAAAAGCGTTCCATGCCTGTGTGATCAATCGTTTAGCTAATTTATCGATGTTTAATACCGTTAATTATGGTCCGCTTCACCACACCATCGAAACCAAACCGTACCTTCCCAGTTCGTAGTAATTAGCTCTCCCCCAGCAAGCGGGGACCGGGTGAGTTTTCGTTTGATTTGTTCCCTTTTGCACGAAATAACTACGTAATTAGTTGTGATTGATTCGCAAAATGTGTTAATATGTTTTGCAACTGATTGAAAACACCAAGAGAAAAATACGCGGAGAAAATATAATTTTTAATGCTTCGCGGAAAACCGACACGCGATTTGAATGGAGTGTAAAATTAAAATGTATTTTACAGATGGAGGCGCATGGTACTTTGTACGTTTTGGGGTGCCACCGTGCACAGTATATGTATATGTATCATATGTAAGGAATTTTGCTTGAAAGCTAACGATGAGAAAACGAAACAACACGCTAGCAAAAGGCACTAGACCAATATTTACACACCATTCGTCAATCTCTGCCGTCTTCGTCCACGTGTAGCCCTTTTTTTCGGCAACAACGTATGGCGGAACGGATATAAAGGAAAAAGTAAATCCCCAACTCCATCTTGTGTTTCGTTTCGCTTCTCGGAAGGTTTGCTACATTTGGTAAGTGATTGTTTGCCATTGGCTTACATTGATTCCATAATGTGTACACTTACACATCGATGTGTGGACACATACATACAATCATTGGAGTTGGGCTACTAGTTGGGATGACGAGGAACACAAAAACAGGACACGAATCTTTTCCGTCTGATCCGCCCCAGGGGGTGGCCGTGTCACTTTTTTCCTTCTTTTCCATTTGATACCAGCTCCCAATCTCGTCTCAATTCGAAAGTCAACAGTAAAAGGGACATTTCCTTCCAAGGTTTAGTATTGATTTTATGTTTTTCTAGTTTCCCAATTCAACCGGTACGTAAGGGAACGTGGAACAATTGCCTAAGGTTTCGGATAAAGTCAACTTGACGTCACAAAAAGCAAAAGAACTTGATGTGTGTTTCTCCTTCGTTCGGTTTTTTGGAAAAGAAACCCATTCGTTCCATGTTGTTTGCCAGTTGTTTTATTCACATTCAAAGCGATCGAAAATAACGCTTCCAGGTCGCCTTTAAGTTTTACACCAGACCAATGTGAGATCATCCCTCATAAAAGCGTCCCCGCAACTCACGCACACAAACGTGCTGGCAAAGAAACACGTGTTTCCGGTCGTAAATCTATAATGCATTCAACCGCTGGGTGACAAATTGGGGGAAAAATGGCAAATGTTTAGCCATAAATATAACCGCCCATTTCTATGAGGTGATTATCTTAAACGATGCGCGGTACTCTCTTGCATAAAATTATGTTCATCGCAACACTCCGCTGATCGGCGAACCGTACACTCACAAGACGACCGTAAAGGTGTTTGGTGCTAGTTACTTAAATTCCACGAGGTAATTTGGAAGCGGAATTAAGAAGCCCTTACAACACCGGCATGCGTCTGGCTCGCACTAGTTGGAAAAACTGAAGTAAACCTTTGCTGGAAGGACCGGTTAGGTATTTTCCTTCTCAACTCCGATGGTTGGCGCATTGGATGGTAACCTGGTAAGTTTGTTCCCACCCCGTCCCACAACCGCCCAAATCGGGGCAACGATTGAAGGCACACCGTTACCATAAATGTCGTGTTGCACTGGAAAAACATCTAAAACACGGTGCTTGCCCGGGCGTTGGCAACGGTGGTGACGTTTGACACTAACGAGCACTTTCTCGCGCGTCTTAGAATTTATCTGTCACACGGGAATTCGTTTAATTAAAATATCGTGTTTTTATGCGCTTTTAAACGATGCAGGAAATGTTACCGTTCTCGGGGTTCGTTCGGAAAGAAAGTTGACAGATGCGCATTTTATGTTTCGGTCTCGCAACCATCTCAACCCACTCATGTTGTGCAACACATCGGAATGGTTTCACCCGGATCCGGCCAGTTGCGTCACTGGCACTGGGGGATCTGTGCTGAATGTTGTAATCGGTGGAAATCTCATCACGAAGAGATGACAGACAATCGGAACGGAGAGCAGCAGAAATAAAGTAAATAAAACAACGAGAGTAAGGGAGCAAAAACAAAAGTTCGTAACGCAAGAAAAATCCCTCTATTCAACACAACTAATCCTCATCATTACAGGGCAGGAAGGTGCAAATTCACGAAAAAAAACATACGAATAGTAGTATACATACGAACATACGAGGTAGTACGTGACCTGCAGGGTAAAGTATAATGAATCCTCTAGTTCCCATATTGCTAGCGGAACGAGTCGTCCCGCATCGACTTATTACTTATTGTAAGAAAAGAAACCATTTCGTTGACATTTATGGTTTGATATTGCTGCACGACACAGAAATAATTATAGCAGAGCACCTTAGCATCTAACACAACCATATAGTACCCGAAACAGGTCTGAAACAATAGGAATCTGTAGATCTTCAGGGAAAAGTGAAGAAAATATATTTTTTCGCCATGTTTTTTTGCCTCCCATGCAAAGAATATATTTGGCTAACACAACAAAACAGGTAAACGAGTTATGTTTGGCCCACGCCGCCAGTTCCCCGTCGAGGTTCTCCTGGGCACACACGTGCAAAGAACTCGCCTCATCCGGTAATGGTAAGTTAGCGAACGCGGGCAAGGAAAAGCCATATTAATGTCTAATTGCGTTGAAATTAATTAATTTATGGTATAATACTTCAGGAAACTGATTAAACTTCTACCCCTTAGCGAGGGCAAGAGCTCGGTGCAGGTGATAGAGGTAATTCCTCGGAGAGATCCTCAAGTTTTCTCGCCAACTCACGAACGCGCTAGAGTAAGAAATCATCAGCGAAACGGAACAGGACTTTCACCACCAGGCAAGGATATCTTGCAGATGGTGGAGTTGCGGTAGCGTGTAATAATACTATATGCAACATTATCCCTTTTCCCGTCGTTGTTGGCTTACAGAAGTCAGATTCCGCATCCTTTTCTTGCTGTGCGGAGGAAAAAAAAACACAAAACCAACTACACCTCCTTCACCAACTGCAGTCGGAAAAGTGTAACACGAAGTAATAGTTTTGTTGTGGCTAAGGAAGCGAAACTAAGACGTTCACAAGCTCGGCCTCATCGGAACGATGATGTGGATGATGATGGCGATGATCATCACGAAGCTGAGGGAAACTGTATATGCCCGCGGAAGCTGTCGGCACAATATCTTCCATTCCCCGGCGGAGAGCGAAGCGACCGAGTGCGCGACAAGCACGTCGACGGGAAGCCATCGTCCGTTTGCATCATTATCCGGTAGGATGTTAAGGCGCTCGCAGTCCATGCAAGATGGGCAAGAAGCGTACGGCTTCCCTGCGACGCGGGAGATATAAAATATTACTAGCGGAAGTAGCGACACCATGGTAAGAAGGCAGCAGTCTAAGGGGGATCCTGCAAATGAGGATGTTGCATTCGTGGTGTCAAACGCGAAGCGCAGGCGTACAGGACGATGTTTTAATAACATTCAAAACTTTTGTTATTTGATACGCCACGGTAGCGGTGGTGGGGTTCCGGGAAAGGCGGCCTGAAGTCAAAAGTTACTGAGGCCAACCACGGAGAATCTCTTCTACCATACTGGAGGCTGCAGCATAAGCAAGCAACAGCGTGTCCACACCGCAGGATGGTGCTCATCATTGGCTTACGGACGGTTGGTTTTATAAATGCTGCAGAAGTGCAGCAGCAAAAGTGTTTGCTTTACGGTCGCTTTTTTACGGATTGAGTGTGTTGTTTAAATAAAAAGAAAACATCTCCTTAGCATATTTCCTGTGCTTCAAGGTGTTAAGGATGGACACAAAAACTGGGTTACCTACCAGTAGAGAATAGCCTGGTTTTAAATATTTTCTTTGTCTTCTATATTATCATTTTCTGTGTTGGTTGAAACGAGAAGAAAAATTAAAACTTTTCTGCAGCTAACACTCATATTAAATAGATTGAGGGTGCTTTTCAAAGCATGTCCTGCTACGCTAAGCATATGACAGTTACTACTACGCAGATTATCCTCTCCATTTGCGAAAGGTTGCCAGCAGCAAACAAGGACAAGTCAGCCGCTTAAAAAGGAACAGGAAGCGTACGAAATGTGAGCACTTTCCAGCATGCCAATACCGAACCCGGACTCAAAAGCATTACCGGGTGACATTTTCAATCGCCGCTAAGTACCGCCGTCAGAACCGCCTGTCGTTTTTGCAACATTGTTATCGATCCGTACGCCGGGCGCGGTGGATAAAAGAAGGAAATCGTAATCGTAAATGCGCTTGGCGTGTAATTTAAATCTGCCGTTTGCAGCAGGAAGTATCCAAACGGAGGGTTGAAAGGAGAAAACAACACGAGCTCCATCCGATGACAGCTGAAGCTCAAAGAGCACTTCGGCACCGTGGGTGTCTGGGTGCAAGCAGGCGAAGAGCAAACGGGTGCCATTACGCTGATCAGCAATCCGTTCTAGGCTCTGGGAGCAGCTTTTTCCTGCTCACATCGTCAAAGTGATGCTGTAGCCTCGGGCCAATATACGGAAGCGTTCCTTGAACCCATTTTCATCCCGTTTTCATCGTTTAAAGGGTGATGTGTGCACGACGGCATCCATACGCATGCCGATTCCAGGTTAATGGGTTATGGGAATTTGGGGCACACTGTACAGGTGTCGATTCAAAGGAAAGAGCGGAGGTGCCGAAAATGTCGTAGAATAAGTGTTTTCGACCTTCTGTTCGAAAGAACGAGAGTAGCTTCAATGTGTTTGGTTTCAACGGGTAGATTTAAGAACATTTCTTTAAAAGACGGAATTTAAATCGTACGTTTGTTGTTGGAAAGAAAATGGATCAGTGCTTCAGTAGCAAACTCTGCATGTTTAAAAAGCTTGCTTAAGGGATTAAATAAACCACAACGATGATAGTAAATTAACGCTTGATGCAATCAGGAATGAAATTAATAGCACAATGAAATTTCAAGATAGAGTACGTAAAGAGAAGAAACTGGAAAATAAAATGTAAAAAAATGCTACAATATTTCTTAAAAAAAAAAAAACTTCGACAATCCTCAAGAAATGTTGTGGAACAACTTCAGAAACATTGTAGGAATTCAAGCTTAATTATGACTGGAGCAGAAAACCAACCACTTCACTAGCGTTCCGAGTTGTTCGAGTACTCCAGAGTTATCTAGAGTAGTCGAAGGGACTTTGCACATAAGATTCGAAAAGTCCACAAAACAGAATTCGGTTGTTAAGAAATAAACTCGGAGTAAATCCATTCTGGAAATCCCAAAACTAGCAGAGAAACTAAATCAAGTAATTCCTGAAAAATGTCCTTTTTTGTAATCTTACCAAAGCGTACTCTTTATCAAAATGTTTGGATAAAGTGTTTTTTGCACATCGCATCAACGTACTGTCATCCGGAAGATCTTCAGCAAAGATCCCATTTTCTGCCAATTTCTTAAAATTTAATTTCCAGATTGTCATAGTCCAATAATGAACGAAGGCTTAAACTATGCTTGGTTGTATCCAGCAAACCTCCCAAAGCTGACCGTAGAATGAATGGGAAAATAATTTTCCTGCTTCTTACTTTCCAACCGCATTAATACGCAAATTGTTGAGCGCTTACTGTTTATGGCACTTTGCAACTTAAAGCTTTGAAAACCCAATTTTTCCCCATTAATCCTGCCTACTTTCGGCGAAGGTTTTCTGCGATAAAGTTTTCCATCTTCGACGAGCGACAACAACAACCAAGACACAGCAGTACGCCCAGCGCAAATCTGGGCGGGCAGGCAACGTTCGCTTTTAAAATCAAAAC
Source organism: Anopheles culicifacies (assembly GCA_000473375.1). NCBI lineage: Eukaryota > Metazoa > Arthropoda > Insecta > Diptera > Culicidae > Anopheles > Anopheles culicifacies. The sequence continues at coordinate 15,223 of KI422523.1, read as the reverse complement.
GCTCCCTTGCTTGGTAAGTTGGCGGTAACTCGCCAAATTTTCACAACGCAGTTCAGGTAATTGAAAGCGAAATTTTAATTATCATTTCATCCCTCCCGAAAACTTAACGCCCCAGCCCACGGTGGGAAGGAGTGAAACTCGCAACAACAAAACCGGCTGTTGCTGGTGGTGATGGTGGCAGACATTTTCATCGCCAATGAAGTTGTCGATGAAAACGGGCCATGTCGGTGTCGTCGGAGTGGGGGAATTTAGTTGTGGGGAGCGGTCGTTCCTTTCCGAGCTGAATGTCGCACTCGAGCGCTCTGGGAGCTTTCTTGCGGGCGATCGAGGTGGAAGGTCTGGGAGGAATGGAGGACTTCAGTTTGGTTTTTCTTTCCCAGGTGAAGGTTTTTGGTTTTTGCGGTTGTTAACCTAATTTGAAATTCAAGCTTTCAAGTAGCGCGCTGCCAGGTTGCTATCTGCGCTGCTAATTGAATAGAATTGTCCTGGCGTTTAGGTTTGTAGGAGGGGGAGGTAGATGTTGGACAGGGAAGGAGAATAGGATGGTTTGAGAGGGGTGACACCATTTCCCCGAACCCGAGCGATAGCGAACGGGGATTAAATAGAATTTGCTCGACTTAGCACCAAAGCTGGACCGCTATTGGTGGAGATCCTGAAAGAGAAATTTCCCTACTTGACTTCAAAAGTGTGGAAAGGAACTATCTTTACTCTTTGCGTGCAAAGAACAGCCACACACAAAAAGAAGAAAAACAAAACACTCACAAAAAGAAACCCCCGAACGAGCAGACAAGCATAGCCCGCGGATCCGGAAGCGATGTCTGCTCTAATTTTCGGTACAAAACCCACACTTCATCGGTAACTACGAGTTGCCTAATAAAATTAACCGTTTTATGCTTGATTTGTGCCTCCGACTCGGAAAAGTGCGGAACTGCCAGCTCAAAGATCAAAGCGACCTCTGCCGGAATAATATTGTAATAAACGTCAGATCCGGCGGCGTTCCACGTTTCCAGGTTAGCGCGAACCCAGACCCTGGGTGTTGAAACGCTTTACCACCCTTCGGTTCGGTGGTTGGGAGGAAAATTTATTTTTCCTTGCACGCTAAACATGGCACTACGTTGAGAGCAAGTGTCGTCCGTTTGTTCGACGCCTCCGTGACGAGTGGTGGTGCGGAGCACAGTGGCGGCGCATTGGGAGAAAAAGGTGCGTAATTAGATTTTAATTAGTTTTGCTGATTCGCAGCTTCAGTCGGAAAAGCGCCGTGGACACCACGTTCTTGGTGATGAATGGGATGGGGAAAACCTCACGAAAGGCATGAAAACCTCACAGAACACCGACATTCGTCAGTCGCCGTTTGTCGTTTATATTATCCACTCGTTTGATGGTGATGTAGGTGAGTACTTTTTCCTTGCTGAGAGGTAGACAAACGTTCTCTACGGCGAAGCTGCTGTTACTTCGGGCACTGGCCAATATTTTCTTCGGACTGCGACCCCGCGACGTGGCGCGAAGTGACGAGAAAATGTGCCCCGACGATTTGATAAATTTTAAATTGGTTTCTATAAATAATTAATAAATTTAACGAACAAACCCCGGGAGCTGTGTCCCATGCCGAAAAGCAGGCTCTCGTTGACGATCACTGAAGCGAAGATAATGAACGAGCGGTTGGAGTGGTTTGTTCTTTGGACGTAATTTTCAACATGCTGCTTTATGCCGCAAACTCTGTGCGAGCGCTTGTGAGAACATGCGAGCCTCACATAGTTTGAGTAAATTGAAAATTCTGAAATATGAGCTTTGGTGTGGCTTGTCTGGTAAGAAAAGCAAATAAAAGCCAAAGGGCTTTAAACGATAATTTCCACACTTGCGAGCTGGACTAGAGTGGAAATATGAAAACCAACAGAAGTGAATTCTATGTAATAGTAGAACCATGAGTATTGTGGGAGAAAAATTTAAAATTTTCCACCGATAACCGCTTCACACATTGTCCGTTAATAATATTCTAAAGCAAGCGATAAATTTCATACATAGCATAATGGAAAGTTCATCAACATCTCTGCTTCTACAGTGATTTGAACCTTCTAATACGCTCGCCTCATCTTGCCAACAAAAGAAATCAATCATTCATTCTCATTGACCTTTCACAAATAAGCAACAAAGAAAGAAAAAACTGCTTACTTTACACCGCACAAAGCGCAGCGTGCATGAAATGAAAAATGAAAATTGATTTTTGCTTTCATTTTCCTTCATATTTTCACACATCTTCTTCGGACGGATTTTTCGTGGTCCCTGTGAAGAGCACGCTGGTAACACGGTTGTAAGAAATTCAATTTTCTTAACCCGTAACAAACACGTGTGAAAACATCCGCAACGAAGAGGCGTAAAACTTTATGTTGTTGCTTCACTTTCAACGTTTTTTTTCTTCCTCCCAACGGTAGATTACCAACCGACAGACAGTTTTGTGGGTGTTTGCTTGTGCGTGTTGAAAATGATCCCATTTGGTGCGTGTTTTCTTGAGAAAATAAAGCTTCCACAAGATGCAATTCCAATTCTAGATACAAGCCCAATTATGAAATGATTTCATTCACACTTTGAGCAAGATAAATTATGCACAGCGAGTGATTAAACCGCCTTAATCGATGCCAAGTTGAAGGCAATTAAAATGCGATATTTTTTTGTGAAGGGATTTAAACGATACAGGAAGGCTTTTCCGTGAGGAAATTTTCTTTTTGCGTTAGGATGGCATACAAAATTAAACCAAAATGTGGTGCAAAACTTTGGTTTTTCCTGCTCGCTTGCAGAAGGAAAGCGTTGTGTGGGTTTGATAAGAGTGTGAAGCGCAAAAAAAAAAACCAAACTGGGGGAGGAATTCTACAACTCCCAGAAGCGGAAGCAACTCATCAGTTTCATGTTGCGTCAGCAGCGTAAAACAGCGTACTAGATATAGGAAAAACTCTTTATCGAGAACGCTTCGTTATACGGGTACGGTTTCGAGTGCAGACAGCGCATCGGTGCTCCCGTACGGGGGTATTTGTTTATTTTTCCATCAAACGCTGAGATGAAATGTTAATATTTTTACACCGCCAGACGCCTCTTAAAGCGCGCGCGGGCGTACGTTAGTCCTTTCGTAGTCGTAGCGACAAGATAAGTGACTTTTTCCGTGGACCGATTCCCCGGTCCCAGAGCTAAAGAAAGACACCATGATTGAAAGTATAACAAATTTTGCACCCATCCCATCCTCTGACTGGTACAAGAAATGCTCATAAATGGTAATCAATTTGCGTCAGTCAGCGCGTACCCGTAGCTGTGAGCGTTCGGGTGACGGTTCATGCAGTCGCTCGATCGGGGTCGTACAGTTCCTATTTACACACGCGTTTTGCAATAACACATCGTGCGACAGCTTCAATTTATCAGACGACACAAAATTAGCTTATAATTAATATTAACTCTTTTGGTGGGGTAAGAGCCCTGGAGCCGGAAGGATGGAAACATCCGACAAGCGGTTTTGGCTCCACAATCGTGAACCGAGGCACCGAGATGGACGGAAGACAAGCGACAAACATTTCGACACACTCGACGCATGTTTTTCGATGCTCCATAAATAATGCTTGCAGTGTGACAACTTCGCCTCGGACGCGTATGTCCACAGCTTCATATAAGCCTTTGCAAACCTCGGAAAAGCTGTGTCCGCGTAGCGAAAATGCACATGTAATTTAATTGAAAAATTATTTCCAATCCACTCCAACACATTACTCGTCCAATCCGCAGTGTCAGCGGTTCCATGCTCTGTGGGAACTGGTGACAAATCATAACCCGTGCCTTGCAGTGTGTCGGGACATTCAATGTGCACTTTGCAATCGAATCCCAAAAATGACGACAGACGACAAATGACTAATGGTGATGATGTTAGCATTCCTGCACTCTACCACCCGACATCTCCGAGACGGTAAGAGCTGGCTGTTCACCGATACGGTGAGTCCATAATTCATTGCTGTTTTCACAGCAAACATCACTTGGCAGGGAGGAGAGTTTGAATCTGTTCGCTTGGAAATGGATGACGGTGTACAGTCCACATAGCCCAGATAGGACACCTTCATCATCATCCTCATCATCGTCATCACACGACCACCACCCTCTGCAAAGACGCTGGACAATCAAGGAGCGGGCAGCACAGAACGGGAAAAGAAAAACACAACCGGAACCGGAAACAGCACCATGATTGCGACACATTCATCTGGACCGCATTTGGGAGTTTTCTTTCGCTTTCCGTTGTTTTGCGGGTGGGGAGTTCTCTTCTCTCGCGGGAACTGATTCCGTTCTCGTTAGCAATCATATTCATCTGGGAGTGGATGTTTTTTTTTCTGTTATTAGTCGCCTTCTCTCTCAAGCAATATTAAAAGGTAAGAATGTCTCATTTTGACGGTTGCCGTTGTACCGCAAGGCGTCAGAATAGAGAATGAGAAGGGAAATGAAAGGCAACATTTACGAGTAAATTAGTTGATTTTGAATCTGTTGTATGTTTTGCTTCAGCAATTTAAAAAAAATCATAAAAGATAAACATTTGCCTGGAATAAAGTGCAAATTGAAGTCTCTCTTTCTCGCTGTGTCGCTTATACATGTGAGGAACTAAGCTCCCAGTTGGAAATGAATATTAGCCTTGAAATGTCAACATTGTCAAGAGGACATTCAATTAGTTGTGTGGAATGGAACAGAGAAAAATTAGGCCATCCCCATTTCTAAAAACTTCTTTTTTGACTGAAACCTCTAGAAACAACATTTAAGCGAACGCTGGTCCGTGTGACACATTCCACAATGTGATTATTAATTAAACGGAAGAAGCCAAATCACCCCGTGTCTCCCGTTCCGCGCACCCTGGTGCCTACGGATGTCGTCCACAAACAGCACGCTAAACAACGACCATTAATGAGCGGAAGTGAAGTGGACCCGCCTTCTGATAAGACGCGCGCATAGAACGCACCATCTTGCTGCGAGTGGCGTAATCGCCCAGCTGGAGTGGCAACGTGCCGCGTGAAGGTCACGGGCTGGATATGGAGGCGAGTCGCCATGGGTCACATCGGTAATTAACGAAGCTGTAAGACAACGTTATTTTACTTTTTGAACCACCCCTGCCGAAAAAAAACGAAAATACAACACACTGCGTCCGCTGCGGCGAGGAGTGTTAGATGAAAGGCGAATTAATGGTCCGGTCCGAGGTCCATTTTATGTTATTGCATAGCGGGACTGACGGGGCGGGCGATACAAGGGAGATGAAGCCGAAAAACATGGTGCTTCCCACCCGTGCCTAGACTGACCAGTTAAATAATTACCTAAATGGCAATGTTCTACATGAATGCTCACGAGGGACGCCATCCGTTCCGTTCCGTTTGCGTTGCCGACCGAATGCTCCGATGGTGAAAGTTTTCGGATGCCTTTATATCCGCCAACACAGATGAATGAAGCCAGATTCAATATGCAAAACAGTTTTGCAGCTCATACTCGTGTACTCGATGGGGTGGGGAGTTTTACAGCTGCTGTTGCAAGAAATTCAATTCCCATAATGTGCCACCATGAATTGGATGTGCTGAGATGAAAGAGCGACACAGCTGAGATTTGGTTGTGATTACATGTTACCGTTGCGAGCGGTGTAGGTGTAGCGGGATCAGTGTTGTGGCCATTCACGTTGGACGGTTGATTGAAAGGATAAGAAACATCTTTTTCACGTGTTTTGCCCTTATCCCAACCTTCAATCATTGGTGGCGAAAAGTGTTGGGAAATGGAAGGTACAGGGCTGGTCTGCATGTCGGTGCGGGACAGCGTTGGACAGCACACGTTTGGCTGTTATCTGGGGCGCCACGAAAGAGCCCATGAAAATGACCGGAAGAAAATTGCCCAAAAAGTTGTCGACAATGTTCCATTAACGTGAAAGATCAAGATATGGCCGTGTCTTTGGATGTGGCGGTAAGGATGAAAGCCTGGCAGTGAGTCCCCGGTACTACCATTGAATCGTTTCATTTAGATCCAGCCACTGCCGAACGGTAGGTGTTCGGTAGCACCGAAAGGTAATCCTATCCTATTCAAAGCGAAGGGAACAGCATCTCGGACATATTTAGTCGTAGAAATCCTACTTTTCTATAACCCTAATGCGGGTTCTTTCTTTTATTCTGGCGCTCTATATAACGAAGGATTTCGGCCGAGTTTCCTCCTTATAAGGTTCTGAGCATGATGAAATCTGGCAGGAAAAAAAAACCTACATAGCTACCACCCGTGGACAGACACACAAGTCCCAAAATTTCGAAAGGACTTCTTAAGGTCAGTTAACCATGAATGAAAGCGAAATTCTTATCATTCTCATTTGGGTTCCATCCACCAATGTGCACCCGGGATTAGGGACCAAGGATAGAACGCTCTGGTTCGTGTCTGTGTTGCGACGACCATCGGGAATGGGATCTTCGAAAACCCCGTACCTTCTACTGCTGCTCTAGTTAAAGCCATCGAGTTCTTGCTCGCTCTGTCCATTCTATCAAACTTACAATCACGAAAGTAAACCTTGCCCAGCACGTTTTTTGGTAGGTTATGAGACATCATTTCACGTATGCCGTTACTATGGACGATATTACCTTAGTAATACCATGCTGGTGGCGACTTGGAAAACAGTTTGACTTGTGAATATAATACGACGCCAACTCCTGCTGGGTGGATATTGATAAGGGAGTTCGATCCAAGGTGGTACCGTTGATAAGATGGGACGAATTAAGTACAAATTGAGCATAAAAAAGGAGAAAGTAAATGGTTGCCTTGACCCGGTTGCCTTGGTGAGCAAGTCTCGGATGTGTTTCTTCGGATTCTTTCCCATCACGGTCGGAACATCGGAAAAAAGGGACATAATTAAGAAATATTACCCTCCGAAAGTGCCTGTGCCATCTATAACTTTTAACGATGTTTGAGAATCATATGCACAATTTGACCTCTTCGAAATAAAATAATGATGTGTTGTTACCTCCAATAAGGGACCACATTTGTTTGGAAATAATAAAAAGAGAGGCTTTAAGGATGTTTAGAAATAAATCAGACATAAAATGGTGCCCAGCGATAAATGCGTCGTGTGGGCACATGTGGGAGCGTTTCCTTTCTTTCTGTAGCATATGAAATACACGTGGAATCTTTTGGAGTATCCTATTTCTAGGAAAATGTTATGAGCATCCGACCATCACTGGAGCAGTTTGATTGGAAAAGGATGTCTAAAATAAGCGGAGGCCTATGGACATTTGATCGTGTTAGCAAGGATTTGAAGGAGGGTTGGATATATCATCAGTTCAAGCGTGCATTCGGTGTAGGCTGACCCATCGCCCGTGCCCTGATCCGAGCGAGCTCGTTATGGATGAGCGAATGTCCGACAACCCTGAACCGGAAATTCCGGGAGTACTTAACCCCGGGTTCGGACTCAATATCAGCCGCATCTTATCAAACGTCTCAATCCGGGTCCAAAAAGAAGCAGCTTCATCTCGTAAGGCCACCTTAAACCGTAGACCATACCCTACCTTGTCTTTCAGAGGAGAAGCTTGAAGAATGTGCAAAAGGTATTCCCCATCCGCAAATGGTACGGTTGGAATGTAGGTGGGAAAAGTAGTAAAATTTAATATGCTCACTGACCGTTAAGCATTACCTACCATCGTGTAAGGTAGGCGTCCCACCGTTCGCCGTCCACTGTGTACGACGTGACGAGGATTTGCATGCGAACGTGCGAATAATTTACACCTTTCGGCAGCGCTGGCATTAAAGTGCGAAATACTTTAGTAGCGTTTGAGTGAGTGACTACAGTGTGGCGCATGCAGTCTGTGGGAGTTGCTAAAAGTGGTAAAACCACAACAAAAAGACCCACCACGGCGACCGAACGGATTCGGCCTGGTGGGTTGCAAGGTTGAGGTTTCGTTACGCTTTACGTGCTCCAACGCATTGAGCATGTGAGAATCGATAGCGTTCTGAGGGAATCTGTCTATAACGGACGCATGCAGGAAAGTTGGTTGAACCTTTCAGCTGCAGACACAACCCATTCACATGTGTTTGGTTATGCAACTGAAGTTGTGTTGGAGAAGCCTTAGTAATGTAAGTTTTACGAGGAGACTGCCAGGAGTTCGCCAAGTGCAACAATTTTAAACGATGTCCAACTTCATGTCACTTGAATCTATGCAAAAAAATCAATTTTAACTTTAAACTCCGCTTACATGTCGGTATTGCCCCAGCAACAACCAACCAAGGCACACAAATTATCTAACAATGGCGGCTTGAATGAAACAACTCACATGATGGTCATGGAGGCAGGTCCAATTCCTCTCGGGCGGGATCGATTGGACAGTGGAGGATGCCGCACCGGGGCACAAATACACAAACGTAATCGAATTTGTACCACATTATCGAATCATGTCCCGGTGAAGCGAGTGACGCTGCTAAATTCCACTCACCAAAAGCGAACGCCCGGTACACGGTAACCCAACGGCCATAACCATACGTAGAAGCATTCCAGCACACAGGCACATAGGGTCGCTTGAGTAGCATGACCCGAGCCGCGCACTGACCGAAATGGGGCTTTATTGAATTAACTGCCGCCGCCGGTGACAACGACCGACTTTCTAACCGTCAAACCGTAAAACACTAATGGCCATTCGTCTAGAGCCTGTATGGCCTATGGATTGGCTGAGGCGAACCCGGATCGGGATGTTGGTTGACAGATGCAATCAAATTGTTTGACGGATGGGTTTTGATGAGACCGGTGCGGAGTAGCGTTTTGAGAAGAGACCTATATAGTCGTATGTAGATAGTTCTGTTTAACAACTTTATACACTTTCCGAGTACCATGATAGCGCCGGTGTTGTATGCTTCCAGTACCAAGATATTTCCCATAGAATTGAAGGTGCTTACCTGGAAAGAAAAAAAGCGGAATGATGTCTTAGTAAACTAGCTCCGAAACACAATCAATTTATACAAAAAAACCCGTAAGTCACAGCAAATGCTAGTTTACAGCGTTTTACTTCTCGCCAATGAAGAGCTTGTCATGTCTTTCTTTATGTCCCACAATGCTAACGCTCCGTTTGTCTAGCGAGCGAGACACTAATGTCTAATTAAGCTGTTCCAAACAACTATCACCTCCTAAACGGCGTATCATCGATCGCTTCAAAGATAATCTCGTCCGGGTTCGGAGGTAATAACATTAGAACGCTAATGACTTTCCGGACGAAAACTGAAAAGATTGAAATCCATTAACGGGCAGTAACTCCCACAGCGTACCATTACCCACCTCGCATCTTGATCCATGCTTCTTGCCGCTTATCGTCCCGGGTAGATAGGACAGCGAAAAATCGCACCATTTCTCCACGGCACGGAAAGCAATCTGTCATGTGTTCGTTTCGGTGGAAAGATGTTGTCGTACGTACGAAAAGTATCTACCTCTTTTCACCAACCGTCACGGGGCCGCTCGGGAGCAAAACCCGACACTCTCAAGTGCGCCGAATGCTTGAGTGGTGTGGAGCATCGGTTGAAAATCTCGTAAAAATCTCACTTTGTTATTCAAACGCACAAGACGGAAGACGGATGGCTATGTCCCGGAGTGCGCTCGCGCGACTGCTTGAGAAACGCACCGGACGGAAAACAACCGCGACGACGTGACGGTGTTGGTGGTTGTACGAGTACTCTCTGCTTGGCGCTCAAAATCGTTACATAACCTTTAAAAGCGTTACTACCATCAACGTCAAAACAAGAGCACGCTTACCGATTTGGGAGACGGAGCATGGTTGGGGTGGCCAACCAAACAGCCATCATATATCAAATGTTCGCGACCACCACTCAACGTTCAACGCCATGCGGGTATGACCCCTTGTGTGCGTCCCGTAGCCACCGGTATCACCTTCCAGTGCGAACTCCGCCAACTCTGTTCGAGACGGAGCACTTGACTGTTTGGAAGGTTTTATGTGCTTTTGCCGCAATGGACGCGCATGGGGATTGGTTTTGCTCGGGCCCGGGACTCAAAGTCCACGTGACCAAAGCTAACAACGGGCTCCAAAACGGCGTGCAGGGTGAGTGCTTGAAGGAATTCTAAGAAAAACGCTTAAAATTAATCTGCAATCTTAATTGCTGCTAGCTCAAGCGAACAAAGGGAAGAAATTAATGTTGCAAAGAAGAGGCAAAAAAGAGAAAGGAGCGAAACTTGATGAACTTCCACACCGAATTAGGACAGGAACGAGGAAATACGAGATATTTGGATTAATGGACGTATGTTCCTTGTTGTTCATTTGCTTTGATGTCGCTTTAGTTTTCAATCCGATAGTGTAAACACAATTATTCTGTATTGATTAATAGTTTTTTGGAGTAAACGCTTTAAAATAATACTTCTCTAGCGTTCTTTATTAAGGAATAAAAATACTCAAGACTTTATACTGTACAATATGGCGCTTTTTACAATGATCTCACAGCATAACTCATGGAGAATGTTTGAATGATTTGGCGAACGAACGATTTACTCTTTCCGCTTCATGACACCTAATAGCACAAAGGTCTCCTAGCAAGCAAGCAAACATAACCTCATTAATCAACTGTCCGCCTATGTCCGTCGCTCCAAACTCGCGCCCATCTGTGGTTGGCGTCCGTTTGCGGTTAAAAACCAATGGATAGATGGTGGTACCCTTTTTGCTGGTGTGAAATATGTCTCGCATGCAGTGTGCGGCGCTGTAGGATGTGTGCTTCAAATCTCTCACCTTCCCCGCCGACTCCACATCCCGGGCAAGATGGACTACGGGGGTTGGGGTCAAAGTCATAAACAAATGGTCGTTTAATTGCCTATCTTCTTGTTTATTGCATGGATGCCGTGGCGTGGCAATATTCGTAGGATGGAAGGTGGTAGAGTGGCATCTTTTTTTCCTCCAACTTTCATGACTTTATCCGTAAGCGCGAACAGAGTGCCGTTTGTCTTGGTTGCAGTTTTCCTTTGTATTCTTGCAACGAAATATGCACTCAATTTTGGACCCAGTTTTTAAGACATTCGAATTCTACCTGATTTAATTCGCGGACCGTGGAAGATGAAGGAATTGAATATCCTCCTTCGCGGTGGATAGCATTTTGAAGATCACCGCAAAAAGTCGAACCCTGCAAAAGTCTCACTTGACAAACGAGTGAGATACCCATAAAACTGTCACAACAGCACGAGAATGGTGAGAACATTGAGAGAATAAAAAATAAAGTTCTTCATCTTCTGTCTTCCCGATCGTGCAAACTTACCCCCCTTGTAGTGAACCTCAGTTCTGCAAGACATTAGCGATTCTCGCTTTACGTATTCTTTCTGCCTTTTTTTCGTCTTTCAGTTCTGCCTAAAGCTTAATTTCTAATTAATGACACTTTACGGTTTCGCTGTTTGCTCTACATTTTCTTCGCTGAGCTTTGGCGTGGCATTCGCGGTGGATATTAATATCATTTGATCGTGTTCTTGCGATACGGGGCTATCGGCGAACTTAAAAACTTCCTGTTTTGGAGTTATTTTGTAAAGTGTTTTAAAAGGCAAACAAAGTGTCAACCGTTGTTTGGTGCTTAATCGCCAGCATCGTGGAACGTGGCACAAGTTCCTGTGGAAGAGTTTTTTTCTCTCTCTCTCTCTCATGCCTTCCACAAAACTGGAAGTGTGAAGGCAAGAACAGAATAATTGAAAGGAAACGAAGAAAACCTTCAACCTGTGTCTGTTACCACATAAAAATTAAACGCCACAGACCGAGGCTCTCTATTAAAATGCAAAGTGTTTCATGGGGTTCGTTAGAGGTGTTACCACGTCGTATACCCACCGGTTTGCATCGGACAGAGGGTGATGTCCATCAAATGGGCTTGTTTGACGGTGACAGAAAAAAAAGTGACATCAAACCCTCGCCGTACGTATGTATGAATGTTTGAGCCGCGGGAGGAGTGTGAACGAAACAGCAGTACAGCAGAGACCAGAGAATGGTTTAATTAATGAAGACAGCGTCGTTGCATCGTTAGAGGTGTATATAAACATTTTTTTTCTCGTCCTCTTGTCCACGGTCCACGCGCGGTGTCTTTCCCGAGCAAGCGTCCGTTCGTTACTTTCTCATCACATAAATCTCGGTAAGGCACCGCAGCGGTTTTAGAGCACATCAGCATAAAAACACATTCAAGGGGAAAATGAACCCGACCACCGTGGGTGTGCACGGTGTATCTTCGGTGCCCGCTCATTCCACTGTTGCTAACACGTAGGACCGCAGCTGGCCTTAAGACGACGTGCTGATAATATGCTTCCCACCGCTTGTATGTGAGAAGAAACCGAAGGAAAATCATCAACTTCACCAAAGCGAGGAAAAATGGTTCCAAAAGTCCATCCCCAAATAAAAAAAAACAGGAAAGGAAGCTGTCGATGACGTGAGTGGCATAAATTTTGGGCTCCTTGCTATAACCGGGAGGATTATTTGGTTTTGGAAGCTTGCCGTGTGTTTTTTTTTTCTACGTAGTTCTCTTTCGTTTTCGAAAACGGCTGGCCCAATTATCTACATTTTCCTGCATCACTTGAGCGTTGGTCGGCCGTGGTCAGGGTGAGTCTGCTTGAAACTTCAAATCACACCAATGACACCGCGCTATTTACCGTGGCCCCAGTCACCGTTGACCGTTTTGTGGTCGTTTTTTTTTTTTGTTGGGAAAGGAAACTCCCGGCAGATTTGTCCGTTCTGCAATTGCGTGCGCCTCGGCTCGGTTCCATCTTTCGTTGCCCGCCAAACGCTAAATTGATCTGACCTCGTGCATGAGCAACACCGAGAACGTGAGCGCACAAGTGCGGGCTAGATTTGTGGTCCAGTACTAGGGCAACTCCCGTAATGATGGTAGAGATGAGAATGTAGGAAAAAGCAAATAGAAAAAAAACAGCTTATGAAACACGCACAGACACAAAATATCTTGACGCAGTACAGAATAAATGTGAGAAGCGCCGTGAACGCATAAATGGGTCCAAATAATTAGCCTGTAATGGTATTTGCGACGGCATTCGAGCTAAGCCCAAATGATAGCAGCGCTTTATCGATTCTGTTTGTTCAGACCATGAAAATTGGGGGCTTTTGAGTTTGAATCGCCCACCCGCAGGCTCTGATTGAAATAAGCTCAAGCGTGGAAAAGCTTTATGCAAATCGGCGGTGGATTTTTTATATCTTTCGTTGGACGCTTACACTTCATTGAAATTTTGAAAATTATTGTACAATCAATGGTGGCGCAACTCGAGGACAGCAAGAAAAATCAAATGATCCAGATGCGTAGAAATCTATTCATCAATAAATTACACAGCCCTCGAGCAAAATTTCCGAGCATTTGATGCTAACAAAAAGAATACAGACAACAGCAATGCGAAGATCAAAAATTTCCTCAACGAGCAAAAACGAATACATAAGCATTTTCGAGGGATGATGATGAAATTTGCTGCTTAATGAATTAATGAATAAATTTCGGAAAGCGTAGTACGTAAATCTCTCAGCTCGTGCTGATGCAGATGCAAAGCGTATGCAACTCAAATCCAAACACATACTCCAAACGGTGATGCAGGTTTTGGAATGGAATGCCACAAGGAATTCTAAGCGGAGAGATGCGAGAAAGAAGGAAAAAAAACTATGTATTCTGCCATACACTAACTCTACCTTCACTGGGGAACATGGTTGGTGAATGTTTGCTTAGCATCCATCCATGTGAAAGACTCTTGTGTGCATACTATACAAACTCTTCCACGCCACGTATCTAGATCGTTCGATTTTGCTGATGAGCGGATGAAAGACTTTCATGTTTCTAATGGAAGATAAACATTGCATACGGTCAGCAATGAACGTCGAAATATTGCGAAGCAATGGTGGAGTTCATTTCAAAATGTAATGAAATTAATAGTAACCGACGAGCCCTGATGGAGGTTCCAGATAATTTTAGTTGGTCTAGAGAAAATGAATTAATTTTCTACCTTCTGCTTAATTTATTTCACTCTGAAAAAGAAGGAAGAATTCATAAACCATGCTACCCCCCGCGGAAGACAATCGCTTCAAAGGTGGAACCACTTTTAGTCGAGCAGCATAACGCAATCGATTCGAATGACGTTATCGCTTCCAACCGAAACCGTGGGCTCATATGTGAAGATAATAGCAATTATTTTTATTCCCGTTGCTGGTGTGTAACAGTGTCCTTAAGCAAGGCACATTTTCGCGGAAATCGCACCCGACAAAACCACGTTTCACGTGTGTTCCGGTGTACGGAACTGCGGGATGCAAATGTCCTCACGCGTTTATCCGAAACCTACAGCTGCTGCTTCGGGATATGGATTTGTGGCAGGCATGGATGGCGTGAATCACACCCTTCCACCCGTCATGTTGTGCCCCGGGTTTCTTCCCTGAACTGCGTGTCACTAGATCAAAGAGCTCGAAAAATCTCCCGACCCGTTTTGCGAGCAAGGTACGAACACTTCCACCATCCACGCGGGTATGATTGACACAGTTGTGCGAACCCTACCGTGTGCCGTATGGTTGCGTTTACCCGTGCGCGTTGGTTGCACGATGTTGTTCCATACCTTCACTGCGGGAGTTGCCTCACGTACCGTTACCGGGTTCCACTCCAGGGCTTGTGAAGCAAATGAGGAACGCAACAACTGTGCTGCGAATGACGCAGGATACTGTTACCCAGGTGAATCAAGTTACAACGATCCATTTTCCCGGTGCTGTGCGGTAACTGTAGCCTAGGTTGTCATATTTTTTTGCCTTCTCTCCCTTCAATGCTAGATACGTTTGGTTGCCACTCACCCACGCCGTATCGCGTGTGTGAAAACGCTCCAATGTGTGATGGCGGGCGAACCCGGTTCGCTGGAAACCTACCGTCAGATGTTTTTCGTGGAAAACACCTCACCGTGGTGAAAAGGATTTTTCAACCAACAAAAAAAAAAAGCACGAGTAAAACAAACCGTATGCCACCAGTCTGTCGCTCCTAGGTACAAGCGTGAGTGTTAGTACAACCGGAAAATAGGACAGAGATGGATGTAGCGAAAAAAAAAAAGAAAAATGCCAAAGAAATAAAGTCATACCTTAAACCTTGCCCTGGTTAGCGAAACTCTTGATGTGTTTCAAAACTAAAGTAACGAGCTGTACATTTTCCTAAGGCTCCAAACGCCATTAACGACACACACGCTATGTAGTCGCCCATGCCAGGGACATTAGGTGCTGTTCCGAAAAAT